>AFFK01019272.1:0-18541 GCA_000239455.1 Strigamia maritima
GAATGAAAAACCAATACTAAAATTTACGAGGTCTAAAGGATTGTTTAAGTTGGTTGCAAGCAAATGTAGTTCTGATTCCGAATATTTGAGGCCAAAGGCCATTAATGGGCTTAGTAATACTAAAGTTAACGTTACTGAGGGTAAACCAGTTGGGGATCTCGAATTATGGCATCGAAGATTGATGCACACTAACGTAGACTCGATGGTCAGAATGTCAAAGAAGAATATTGACTAGGGGTTTACCAAACTTGTCTAAAAGGAATTGAACTGTATTACTTGCATAAAAGCTAAACAAACGAAAAAATATGGCAAAGCTAAAACCAAAATTACGTCATCGGAGGTTTTGGATTTAGTTCATACTGATGTGTGGGGTCCCACTAAGTATGAAAGCAAAGGTGGGGCGAAATATTATGTCTCCTTCGTAGATGATTATACAAGATGGGTGAAAGTATACGTTATGAAAAACAAATCTCAAGTTATTGGTTGCTTTATTGATTATATTAATTATATGAAAAGATTAACTGGAGCAAAAATTAAGCGTTTACGTTCTGATAATGGAACTGAATATTGCAATGCAAAATTGGCGGAGATTTGTAGAACCCATAATATCAAACACGAGGTCACTAACATATATTCGCCGCACATGAATGGTGTGGCCGAGCGTTTTAACAGGTCAGCCATTGAGGCATTGAGGGCTACTATCGTTGATGATAATCTTGATCGGGTCTGGTGGGCCGAAGTTTTGATGGCCTATACACACGTCAAGAACCGTTTAAGTCAGAGACTTTTAGAGGGTCAAACTCCCTATGAGCGGTTGTTTGATCGCAAACCCAATATACACTATTTTAGGGTTATCGGTTCAAAATGTTACAGACTGTTACCAAAGCCACAACGTGACAGTAAATTGGGGCCCGTATCCAAAGAATGTATTTTAGTCGGATATTCTTGGAACACCAAGGGATATAGGGTGTATGATCCTGATGACGACAAGATCTATAATACTCAAGATGTAAGATTTATCGAGACCTCGTACGCAGATGCAGCGAAACATACTATCGCTTTTGGGCCTGATGATAATGGGGACCGGGGGAATAAAATTATTGACCCACCTATCCCTAAACCCAATGTAACCCCGACATTGCCAACTACAAAAGTCATTGTTAAGAATGAAGAGCAGGTTAAATCTGGGGGTAATTAGGAGCGGGTTGTCAAGCAGCGACCTGCAACAGGGAAATACCCAAATCGTTATGATGCAACTCTGTCATACCAAGGTCAGAGGTTCCGTTCAGCAAAAGCAGTGTTTAAATATTGTGACGATAATGATATCGATTATTCGACCAAAAGCGTTAAGAAATCTTTTCAATACACGAATCCATATGTGAGTGTGTGGGATATTCAAGATGTTGGCGACGGGGGGTCAGCTGAGGATTCTCCAGATCTTGATTCTCCAGATGAATCAAATTTGCCGTCAACATCCACAACTAATTTGGTCGATTTAACTGTATATTTCGAGGGTTTGGAATGTTCCAATGTGGATCTAGCAAACCCACTTACTTATTCTGAGGCCATAGCTTCCCCTGACAAGTCAGATTGGGAAACAGCTATGGGCGACGAGATTGAGACTCTCAGAGAGAGGAATGTATTTAAGGAAATAGCTCGTACGTCCCAAATGAAGGTGTTAGACCATAAATAGGTTTTCGTTCGCAAGAGGAATTCCGAGGGCAAAGTCATACGCCATCGAGCGCGACTAGTGGCGAGGGGATTCTTGCAGAATTATGGGACGGAGTTTACCGAAGTGTATAACCCAGTTGTAAATTTTATTATCGTAAGATTGTTCTTTGTGATCTTAGTTTTATTCCTGAAATGGGTTGATACACACCTTGATGTGAAATGCGCTTATCTATATGGGGATCTGCCCGAAGACATCTACATGTCTATTCCTGACATTTTACATGCGGGAAAGAACAAAGTCTGGAAGTTAACGAAGTCTTTGTATGGGTTGAAACAGGCTGGCAGACAATGGTACATAAAATTGAGTGAAGAAATTGTTAATTTGGGTTTTATTAAGTTCACTTCAACTCAATGTGTATACAGACTTAATTGGGATGCCATTATTTTGTTTTATGTCGACGATATTATTATTTTTGCTAAGAATGAGAAGACCAAGTCACATATAATTAGTTTGTTGAATAAGTCATTCAAGTGTGTTGATTTGGGAAAAACAAAGAGATTCTTAGGTATCGACATTATTCGAGAAAAACAAGGGATGAAGTTCAGTCAAACTTCATATATTGAAGAGATTTCGAAAAGATTAAATAATGTTGTTTTATTATTTGATGCTAAAAAACCCATGTTGGTGCGGAACAAAAAGAGGCAGTTTACACCTCACAAGCACCATGTTTGTGGCAACAGGGAAATGTTCTGCGAGTTCGAAGAACTTCAACCCATGCGCCTAGAGTTGGGTGAGGGCTCATCCAGTATCACCGGTCGTGGTACCATTGAGCTCATAGTGCAAGTGCAAGGAGCCCCTCATGAGATCAAACTTCTAAATGTGTACTTTGTGAAAAACTTTAAGCGTAATCTCATTTCTATTGGCAAAATCGATTGTGCAAAATACCATGTGTCAATTTATAATAATTTAATGAAAGTGTATAAAACTAATTCCAAGGTTTGCTCGTTGTACGGTAAATTAGAGGATGGACTCTGCCTGTTAAGTACAGAGTAATAATTCCAATTTAAATAAGTCTGGAACTCGTACAACAGAGCCAAGTCCAACGGACAAGCCTGAGAATTACAGTGTTTCTGTGAACATGTGGCACCAACGTTTTGGACACATGTAACATGTACACAAAGGGTTTAAATTATTTATTGAACAATGTTAATGTTAAAGGTATTGAGTTGCACCAAAAGGTGTCAAATGCCATTTGTGACAATTGTGAGTTGTCTAAATCCACCAGGGCAGGATTTAAGTCTGAAAGTCTGCGAGTAGCTAGTGAGCCTCTCGAGTTACTTCACATGGACTTATGGGGGCCCTGTCCTGTCCCATCCCTAGGGGAAGCGAAGTATTTATTATGTGTAGTGGATGATGCTACCCGCTATACTTGGATTTTTCCTTTGCGCTCCAAAGACCAAGTTTTTGAAACCTATAAGAAGTTTCATGCGAGTATCGAACGTTCAACCGGTAAGAAAATCAAAGCAATCCGCACAGACCGAGGTAGGAAGTTCACATCTAGTGAATTCGAGCAGTTCTTGACCTCACTTGGTGTGAGCATACAAAGAACTAATAGCTACAGCCCAGAAATGAATGGCGTGGCAGAGCGAGTGAATCGCACGGTTTTAAACAGCATTCGAGCCATGTTACACGGTGCTGGACTGCCAAAGCCACTCTGGGCCGAATTAGCTATAACCCTGGTCTACTTAAAGAACAGGTATCCTCACTCTCGTCTGAGAAATAAAATCCCTTATGTCCTATTTTGGAAACGTCCAGTGTCCTTAGCACACTTAAAGATCCCAGGTTCCTTGGCTTATGTGCATGTGCCAAAGCCAAGTAGGCGTGACAAGTTGGAGTCACGAGCCTGGAAGGGTGTTATGGTGGGATATGCCATGGGAACTAGGGGGTTTAGGATCTGGGATCCATATCAGGTGATGTCTATGAGTCTAAGCACGTCAAGTTTGACGAGACTAGGTTGTACAAAGATGTTGTACACACCCACGTAGGGGACAGTCCATTTGAGACTAGTGTTGGTAAGAATGTTTTTGCTCCATCACCCAGTGATACTAGTGACACTGATGATGAGGATACCACACCTCCACGTCTCAGGCTCACGCCGACACGTCCCTGACCTCCTATTCCAGCACCTGTGACGCAAAAGTTTGGTGCGCCAACGATACCCCCATTTGTAGCGACGCGTAAAAAGGGGGTTCCAGTTTCCACTACTTCTGTAAAGTCCACCAGAGTTGCCCACAAGGCTCCGGTGCCCAACAAGCCAGGTTGGAAAAGGGAAGAAGTCCAACGGCAGTCAGGTGCTACTAAGGGCCAATGGGATGTTTATTACTATGCCTCGGGATTGCGCACAGCCCTGCGTAGCAGGCCAGATGTTAAGGCATACTATGAGACTAATTTGAAAGTCAAGCACAAAGCAGACGAGTATGACTTCAATCCCACCCATGCTGTGAATTCAGACAGTGATGATGACGTTGAACAACCAAGAGATGCAGAGGTTGAACCAGAAACTGACACTGGAGAAGCAGAGACTTATTCTGTGCGTGTTTACTGCGCGAAAGTGCAAGAGCCGTCTTCCTATGAGGAGGCTATGTCGTCACCTGAGAGTGACAAGTGGAAGGCAGCTATGGCCGAAGAACTAGATACTCTCGAGGAGAGATCAGTTTTCGAAATTAAACCCCGGCCAAGCCATAGCCATATCCTTGGAAATAAGTGGATTTTCAAGCTCAAGCGCAATGCACAAGGTGCTATTGTCAGGTTCAGAGCACGCCTTGTAGCCGACATTTTCACCGAGTGGGTGTCGAGTGATCAAATTAAAATGTTGTATGGTTCTGTGTTCGACCAGTTACCCAAGTAGTGTCTTTACCTCAAAGGCACCGTATGATAAATTGATTATATGGTGCCACAGTGTTTATTGTTTTTTTGCAACACATGTTTGATTTAAAGTGGCAAATGTAGATATTTAGTAAATCTAACATGTGATTTCAGTCCAATTGTGGCTGTGTTTATGTCAAAGATTGTCATAACACAGCTCTGATCCTTTTTGTATTTATAACAAAGGCTCCGTTTTATAATAATTGCCAATTAGGCATTTAAAATATTGTCTGTAAATTCATTTTGGCAATTATTGATCATTAACAGTTATTTTGGTATTATTAATGTAGTTAATGATCTTGGCCAGTTTACCAAATTGGTAGTTTTTGTTTTCATGTCAAAACTGTATTTTATGCACCAATTTGGTCCTTTTGTTTGTCATTTCTCCTTTCAGAGAACTGCATGTCAAGTGATCTAGATGTATGACATCAGTTCTCTATTTTACAAAACATTTCCATCATCTAGGTGATGAGTGGCTATTTTTAGCAATGATTTAATGCTTTTATTCAGCCCGAGACTACAATTTGTCCCGGGCCTTCTCCTTCCTGCCCAGGTTCAGCCAAGATGGCGCCTGTGAAGTGCTCCTGCCAATAAACAAGTTGTTTTACATGTTTGGACCGTTTAAGAGTGAGTTTTCTCGAAATTACATACATTAATTCACTAGCGGCATATAAGCAGTTTGTCTGCGGCCGCCGAGAGATGTTTTAAGACAAATAAAAGATGATGTGCCAACTTGGCATGAGTGCAGCCATCTTGGCTCACTTATAAAACTCATGTGACCAATATGTGTTGTTAAGGGTGATGACCTTGACACCTAAGGACCTGAATATGCCTACATAGTTGAGAAAATATGCAAATCTGCAGTGGAAGTCTTTTGGCATATGTTTCTTCAATGTGGGAAAATTCTTTTCTTGTCTCAGCTCGCGAAAACGTCCGTATCTTTCCAACCGTTAGTCTAATTGAAATGCCGTAAACGCCATCGTGTTCCTCGTGTTTTTCCGCTTCAGATGCATATAAAAACTTTGTCCAACCAAGCCTAAATGTCCTTGGAAAATTCCACTAACTCCAAAATGGCGATCCGTTGCCAAAATGGCGATATCTCGCGAACCGTTGGGCCTACAATGATGAAATTGGAATGGTTGGATGCGCCTGGCCCGTGCGCTTCGAATGGTGCCTGTTTCAGCTTTGTAGCATCTAAACTCGCCGAGTTATTTAGTGAAAACCAGAACCCCACAAAAACCTACAAAATGTAATAAATGTTATTTATGAAAAGAAACACTCTGTCTATAAAAATAACATAATAGGTTTATTTGTGATAAGGAAACGAGGACCAGCTCAGGTTAGACTACTGTGAACCAGTCATGTCCGTCTAGAGCAAGTGCCTCTACAAAGTTCAGTTATGACTTATATAACTTCTTGTCACATGATAGGTACATTGACAAGCACAATGCAGAATACAAGCTAAGGCAAGGCAGTAGATGAGTCACATTTCTGCTGACACTACTGCCATCTCTTAACAAAATTAACAACTGAAATGTCAAAAGCATTGCCATTACATCAAGATAAATATGGCAATGCATGAAATATATCTTATATATTATTCTGAACACTAAAACAGTTATAATTAAGACTTTCATACACTTCTATCAATAGGGGCATAAAACAACTTAAATTCCCATACCTTTGGAAATATAAAAACATAACTTAAGAAGTTAAACAAACAACTTTAATTTAACATATACTAACAATATGGTCGTCACATGTCAAAACCTTGTCATTGACAACAGGTGACATCAACCTGTGTAGCCACCTATTGTCAATCACACATGCAATTGACACTTGAGTCGTCTGCTACATCTAAATAAATGCAGACAACTCGCAAACAAACAATACAAATCACAACTCAATTCTCGTACTCAAATAAAGTCACAAATCGGTGTATACAGACACTATTCGATATAACAATGGCATAATCCGGTAATAGAACGTCATAATCAATGCAATACAGACATAATCAGGCTTTTAACTCTCAAAACACCTCAAACAATATCATTATACATGAAATATTTAAGGTATTTCCACTTCAACTCAGCTTTTTAACAGTGAATGCCAAGTATTGTAAAATACAATGAAATGTTCCTGACATATTCAAACCGACACATACTTGACATCACAAATAAAGCTAAGTAATAAACATTAACTCAATATCTCATCTCAAATATTCAAAATGGACATTGTTATCCATTTAACTCGCAATAACAATGCCCACCAGTGCACACACAGCAACCATAATATCCCTAGACCAACAATATGCATTAGCTACACATTGCATACACTAACAAATGTTGGGGTTACATTGGGTTTAGGGATAGGTGGGTTAATAATTTTATTCCCCCGGTCCCCATTCTCGTCAGATTCAAAACTAATTGAGTGCTTCGCAGCATTAGTATATGAGGTTTCTATAAACTTCACATCTTGAGTACGGTATTATAGATCTTATCGTCGTCGGGATCATATACTCTATACCCCTTGGTGTTCCAGGAATACCCTACTAGAATACATTCCTTGGATACGGGCCCCAATTTACTGTCACGTTGTGGCTTGAGTAATAATCTATGACCTCTTGAACTGATAATATGAAAATAGTGCACATTGGGTTTGCGATCAAACAATCGCTTATAGGGAGTTTGACCTTCTAAAAGGGTCAAACTTCCTGTAAGCGATTGTTTGATCGCAAACCCAATGTGCACTATTTTCATATTATCAGTTCAAGAGGTCATAGATTATTACTCAAGTCGTTGACTCAAACGATTCTTAACGTGTGTGTAGGCCATCAAAACTTCGGCCCACCAAACCCGATCTAGATTATCATCAACGATAGTGGCCCGCAATGCCTCAATGGCTGACCTATTAAAACGTTCGGCCACACCATTCATATGTGGCGAGTATACAGGGTGTCCCAAAAGTCTGGACCCCCCAAATAATTTCCAAAATACTTGAGATATCAGAAAACTGAAATAAAACTCATATAGGAAATCATTCATTGCAAATCTGATGGCACCCTCAAATTTGACCTCTGACCTTGGAAAGGACAGAATTCAATTTGGAACTTTTGAACGGTAAGAGATAGAGCATTAATTCCAATTAGAAAGTGGTAGAGCATGGCCTAATTAGTCTAAAAACATAATTTATTAAAAATATTTTCTCATGAAATTTTTGAAAAAACCCACTAAAATAGTCTCTACAGCTGCATGATGAAATTAAGTAAACTCAGTAAATAAGCTTTACTAAAATTTCACCAAAGTTGTCAAAATAATGGGCAAACATTATTTTTACTTTAATCTAAAAAAAAGTAAATGAAAACAAATTAAACAATTAAAAATAAATATTAGGATGCATTAGTTTATTGTTTATTTAATTAACTGAACAATAACCTAATGCACCAGAATAGTGAAGTGAGAGTGAATCAATAAGTAACTAGTCAAGAATTTGTCCATTTTCACAACGGCAGAACATCCATTGCATGAGTTGGTGGATATGGTCCTATGCCATGGACGTGTTGATGGTAATGTTCATGCTGCTGGCAGACTGTACAGGGAGAGATTCCCTGGCTGTCGACAACCTACGCGTAAAACCCTAAGACGTGCCGTTGCTCGTTTTCTAGAAACAGGAAATGTTGTACGTCGGCCACGTCAAGGAAGGCCACAGACTGTGGCAATAGAAGAACCCGCTGTAATGGTACTTGCAGCTGTAGCTGCAAACCCCCATACTAGCATCAGAACCATTGAAAAGGATGTTGGTGTCAGTTGTTCATCTGTGCACAGAATACTGCATGAACATAAGTTTCATCCATTCCACATGCATTGCCACCAGGCTTTAGAAGAAAGAGATTTTCAAGCACATATGGATTTTTGCAACTGGCTGCTCTGTCGCTTGGATGATGACCCAGACTTCACAACAAATATTTTGTGGTCTGATGAGGCCCAGTTTTCAAGAAATGGTGTTGTCAATCGTCACAATGCACATTACTGGGCAGAAAACAATCCCAGATGGTTACACCAAACCACATTCCAAGTCAACTGGAGAGTGAATGCATGGTGTGGTATTTACAACACCCAAATTTTAGGTCCTGTATTCTACAATGTAACTTTAAATGCACAGCGGTATACAAATATGATTTTAAACGGAATCGTTTTGGAATTTACTGACGATTTGCCGCTGGCTGCATATCGTAATTTGTGGTACCAACAGGATGGGGCATCACCACATTATGCAAGAACCACTCGCCAACACTTAGATATGATGTTTCCTGGCCATTGGATTGGACGAGCAGGACCAGTGGCATGGCCAGCTCGTTCGCCAGACCTTACCCCATTAGACTTTTTTTATGGGGTCATATCAAGGAAATTGTGTATGCAACAGAACCTGCTACACCTGATGACCTGCAAAGAAGGATCAGAGAAACATGCCATAACATTTCATTACAAACAATGATGAATTTTAAACAGTCCATTTGCATATCGTGCACAGTTATGCATAGGTGCGCACGGAAAACACATTGAGCATCTGCTTGATTAGCAACAAGCTAATCAAGCAGATGCTTTAATTGTTTAATTTGTTTTCATTTACTTTTTTTTAGTTTAAAGAAAAACTAATGTTTGCCCATTATTTTGACAACTTTGGTGAAATTTTAGTAAAGCTTATTCACTGTGTTTACTTAATTTCATCATGCAGCTGTAGAGACTATTTTAGTGGGTTTTTTCAAAAATTTCATAGAAAAATATTTTTAGTAAATTATGTTTTTAGACTAATTAGGCCATGCTCTACCACTTTCTAATTGGAATTAATGCTCTATCTCTTACCGTTCAAAATTTCCAAATTGAATTCTGTCCTTTCCAAGGTCAGAGGTCAAATTTGAGGGTGCCATCAGATTTGCAATGAATGATTTTCTTTATGAGTTTTATTTCAGTTTTCTGATATCTGAAGTATTTTGGAAATCATTTGGAGGGTCCAGACTTTTGGGACACCCTGTATATTCGTGACCTCGTGCTTGATATTGTGTGTCTTACAAATCTCTTTTAATTTGTCATTACAATATTCTGTTCCATTATCGGAATGCAAACGTTTAATTTTTGCCCCAGTTAACCTATTCATATAGCCAATATAATCGATAAAGCAACCAACAACTTGAGATTTGTTTTTCATAACATAGACCTTAATCCATCGTGTATAATCATCCACGAAGGACACGTAATATCTCGCGCCACCTTTGCTCTCATATTTGGTGGGACCCCACACATCAGTATGAACCAAATCCAAAACCCCTGATGTAATTTTGGTTTTAGCTTTGCCATACTTTTTGGTTTGCTTAGCTTTTATGCAAGTAATGCAGTTCATTTCTTTTTTAGTCAAATCTGGCAGACCCCGTGCAATATTCTTCTTTGACATATTAACCATTGAGTCTACATTAATATGCATCAGTCTACGATGCCATAATTCGAAATCCCCAGATGGTTTACCCTCAGTAATATTAACCTTATTTTGACTAAACCCATTAATTGCCTTTGGTCCCAAAATATCGGAATTAGAACTACATTTAGTTGCAACCAACTTAAACAATCCTTTAGACCTCGTAAATTTCAGTATTGGTTTTTCATGCTTATTTCTAACCAATATTTCATCTTTCTTGCCAGACCATGAGCACCCGGCTTCCATGGCACGTGACCCGCTAATAAGATTACGTTTGCCGGTCGGGGCATATCCTACATTATTCAAAATTATTTTCTGTTGGGCATTGTTTACCAAATGAGTAAATTCGACAGTACCCACACCCTCGACGTTAAAGGTCCCTGAATAGGCATTCATCTGATAAGGCTTGCCCATCGACAACTGAGAAAATAAATTCTTGTCATGACACAAATGTGTCTCCGAACCGGTATCCCAAATCCATTCATTTGTTGTGGAAGGCACACTCATAACATCAATAATTAAAGCCTCTGTGTCGAACGGGACAGAGTAGGACACGGAACCGCCCCCACCACTGGTGTTCGGCTTCCCCTTCCTACAAGATGCGGAATAATGGCCCAAAACTTTACAAATCGAACAGGTCACTTCCTTTTTCGATTTCTTACGACAATCTTTAGAATAATGCCCTTTTATGCCACAATTGTAGCAGATAATTCCCATATTGGATTTACCCCTATCAGATTTTCTTTTATCTGTCGACAAAGCATTATCCCCATTATTCCCCGTTTTAACTCCACTGTTATTCGGGTGTGCACTCCTAGCCTTCAAGTTTTCAAACTCCTCAATTAGCATCGCTTCGACTTTACTAGGAATAAATTCTGTATCTTCCCAACGATACATAATACTAACTACGTTGTGGTATTGTGGCGGCAAAGTACATGTCATCCGATATGCTATGTCAGCATCGGAAATCTTTTTGCCCGCCAACTCTAAATCCCTAGCTAACTGGGTAATACAATTGAGGAACAAAATAATACTTTCATTTTCCCCCATTTGGGCCAAATGAAACTCACCCAATAATCTAGAAATGCGTGTCTTAGATTTGGGTTCAAAAGTTTTGCCCAATTTCTCCCATCGTTCAACTGGCCCAGTTAACCCATCTAATAAACATTTTAGTTTATCCTCAATACCAAGGAAAATTATGCCCCCTGCTTTCGATTGGTCCGTGTCAAATTTAGTGACCACATCCGCTGTCGCAGGGCACAACAACGTGCTTCGGATCTATAAAATGACTTAACCCTTTGCTTGCTAAGCAGGCTAACATGTCTCTTTTCCAACTAACATAGTTAAATTCATTGAGTTTTTTTAAAACTCAACAACTATCGCGTTCTGTCATAATTAATTAAAACGCAAATCCCAAAAAAAAAATTTAAATCTACTAACTATGCGAATTAAAATTATTAATTCCACAAACCCCGTAAGTAAAATTAAATTGAAAACGCAAAAACTTCGGAAAAATTTAAATTAAAAATTCCCAAAACCCTAAACTCATTAACTATAGTCGTTAATGTGCAAAAATATTTTTGACCTTGAGCCAAAAACTCCAAAAATTGTTAACTGAATTTGCTAACTCTAAATTAATGCTTGGAAACCACAAGCTAAACACCCGTTGTGCTAGGATTAAAAACCACGCACAAATCCAAAAATTTTCTAAACCGAAAATTTGAAAAAATACTACGATTTTTTCTCTAAAAATCGCAGATAAATTAATATAATTCGTTAACTTTGTTAACACCAAAATAACAGCTGATCTAATGCCCTTAGACAAGCAAAAATTGTCAAAAATTCCACTCAAATTTGTAGAATTGCTCGAAAAATCAATTACTAACGCCAAAACTCTCAAAAACCTTCGAGGATCAGATCCGATCCTATTCGAAACTAAAAAAAACGCTCAAGAAAAATAAAATAAAATCACAACAATTTTCCCAGCCAAAATTAGGTAGGGAGGCACCATGTACCAGATCCTCGGGGATGTGAAGAAAGCCCCTTAAGGTTAGGTAGTCTCGAAGGTGAAAAAATGAGCGATAGGAGACAAAACAAACAAAAATAGAACAGATATCCACTAAAGGAGTGTCGGCTTCAAGATGTAGGCTTCTGTGATGACTTCCTGGCTTAATTGTCCGTGAATTTTTGTCATCAATTGCACTAGAAGTTCTTGAAGTGGCTCCAAAAATCGAATTTTTACGCAAACGTCCAAAAAGGTCCGAAGAAAAACTGCTCCAGTCGATAATTCGCACTATAAACCGTTGAATTCGCTTGAAGACGGCATCACTTGGCGAAAAACATCCAAAAATATCGTCTGGGAACTGACTCACTCGAACAGGTGCGAAGTAAATCGATAACTCGGTCGAAAAACCGCACGTCGCGAACAATCCAAAATGGTCCACTATATCGCTCGCTCTCGTATCGTGTTGCAAACGACGTATGGAACCGACAAAAAATATATAAGAGGCAGATAAATGCCCAAAAACGATGTAATTTAGAGATAATTACCTTTGTTTGTCTCCATGGGCTGGAGACAAACTTAAACCGCTCACCGCTGATCGATAAGACACGCAAATAGGCCTCGCGAATTCACAAGTAGGCCTAGAAAATTCTTCAAACAGCTCCGCACGCGATATGAGTGCAAGAACGTCCAAAAGCACCAAAAATCCGCAGAGTAACATCAAATTGAAGTGGCTGACCTGCTGGAACCCATAACCATGTTTTTTGGTGCTGGAAAATCCTGTGTGGGAGCCGGAATAAAAGAGAGGCAGTTGACACCTCACTAGCAAACAACAGTAACTTGCGGCGAAATCCTCAAATAACCGCTTAAACATCGAAATTCCAATATCGCTCCAATTGGCCTTCTCTGCTCGGCTCGATCCGGTAATCGCTATAAATACCTCGGCTTCACTCCATTCGGCAACCGCATCCTCGTCCAACCGATTCTCGTTCGTTCTGATCTTATCGAAATGCGCACTACGCAAAACGTATGCGCGACTTGATTCTCGTTCATTTTTGGCCGCGTTTTGCTTTGTTTGGGCCGCGAACGTACTTCTCGCGTGTCGTACGACCTCGTACCGTCAGTGCCGGGCCTCGGCACTCGTAACTGGCGGTATATACACTCGGTGTGGCTACGGACAGTCCGCTTATAATGCCGAGAACGAAATATAACAGAAATTAGCGATGTACACACAAAAACTCACACTTAAAGTCCAAAACATGATGAAATCCATTTATTAAGATGAAGAAAAACTTGGCAGCCATCTTGGCATCCAATAAAACAGGAAACAAGTAAAAATTCACAAAATTACAGTCTCGGGCTTAAAAGAATAATACTTCATGGCTATTAATAGCCTAAAACTGCAGAAACACACTTGTCATCAAAAATCTCAAAACAGGCAAAAGAAAGTC
The DNA here is from genome assembly GCA_000239455.1 of Strigamia maritima. Lineage (NCBI taxonomy): Eukaryota > Metazoa > Arthropoda > Chilopoda > Geophilomorpha > Linotaeniidae > Strigamia > Strigamia maritima. The sequence goes on from AFFK01019272.1 coordinate 13,520, forward strand.
ATGAATCATGACTCTTACATGGTCATTACCAGAGTCATAATCCAGAATTTGCAATCCATAAGGATAAATTCTGAAAGCAGGTTTTTCTTATAATTGATAAGCAAAAACCTTATGTCATCATACAAAAATAGCTTTGAGGCAACCCATAAGAACTGAGTTGCCCCAAAACCAGGAATGGGGCAGGGAATTGAATTCAACACATATACAAAAGAAAACAATTCCCAAACACAATGGAAAGAAGATCATCCGCATAGAAAGAAACAACATCAAGTACCGTACACATCCCAAAATCAAAAACTCTAACTAGGCATACTAAAATAAGCAATACAATTACAAAAACCCACAGTCAACAACAATGTGGTCAAAACCAAACAAAATATCCACAGGGTACACACAGGTGCCCAAAACTCATTATCACTAGTATACAGGTACTTAGAGAAATCTGAAAAATCCAAGTAGGTTCCAAAACAATCAAAACTCAATAGGCAAGTACATAAACACACAAGAAATGAATATGTCTGGTTTACTCAAAGTCAACACTAGGGGTTTTAGAATTTGGGATCCTGTCTCAAATAATGTCTATGAGTCTAAGCACGTCAAGTTTGACGAGACCAGGTTGTACCCCACGTAGGGGACAGTCCATTTGAGACTAGTGTCGGTAAGAACGTTTTTGCTCCATCACCCAGTGATACTAGTGATACTGATGATGAGGATACCACACCCCCACGTCCCAGGCTCATACCGACGCGTCCCCCACCTCCTATTCCAGCACCTGCGACAAAAGATTAGTGTGCCAACGATACCCCCATTTGTATTGACGCGTAAAAAGGGGGTTCCAATTTCTACTATTTCTGTAAAGCCCATCAGAGTTGCCTATAGGGCTCCGGTGCCCAACAAGCCAGGTTGGAAAAGGGAAGAAGTCCAAAGGCAGTCAGCTGAGGGCCAATGGGATGTTTATTACTATGTCCCGGGATTGCGCACAGCCCTGCGTAGCAGGCCAGATGTTAAGGCATACTGTGAGACTAATTTGAAAGTCAAGTACAAAGCAGACGACTATGACTTTAATCCCACCCATGCTGTGGATTCAGACAGCGATGATGACGTTGAACAACCAAGAGATGCAGATGTTGAACCAGAAGTTGACAATGGTGAAGCAGAGACTTATTCTGTGCGTGTTTACTGCGCTAAGGTCCAAGAGCCATCTACCTATGAGGAGGCTATGTTACCTGAGAGTAACAAGTGGAAGGCAGCTATGGCCGAAGAACTAGATACTCTTGAAGAGAGATCTGTTTTTGAAATTAAGCCCCGGCCAAGCCATAGCCATATCCTTGGAAATAAGTGGATTTTCAAGCTCAAGCGCAACCCACAAGGTGCTATTGTCAGGTTCCGAGCACGCCTTCTAGCCCAAGGGTTTAGGCAGATACAAGGTATTGACTATAATGAGGTCTTTAGTCCTGTGGTCAACTTTGTGCTGGTCAGATTGTTCTTTTGCTTATTGGTTGTTCTGCGTGGATGGTCCGATGTTCACTTGGATGTCAAGTGTGCGTACCTATACGGTGCACTTGACTTTCCAATTTACATGGAGCTACCTAAAGGTGTCTCAACCAAGCGCCCTAACTGTGTGTGGTATTTAGTCAAAGCCCTTTATGGCCGCCACCAGTCAGGACGCATGTGGTACCAAACTCTCGATACTGCCTTAAGGCAGATTGGTTTTGAGCGTGTTTGCGGCTTTAATTGCGGGTACTCGTACGGTACACAGGCCATCCTTCTTGTCCACGTTGATGACATGGTCCTGTTTGCTAAAGATGCAACAGCCAAAAGGATCTAATTGAAGCCCTGGGCCAGCACTTTAACATTGTAAATCTAGGCCCAGTCACCAAGTTACTAGGTGTCGAATTTAAGCGTGATGACAAACACCTGTTGCTCCATCAATCTGGGTGAGTGTGGTACGTTTGTCCGACGCCGCTTGTCCGACGAACGTTTGTCCGACGCCGTTTGTCCGACGCCGTTTGTCAGAATGGTCGTTTGTCCGAAAAATTTCGGACAAACGACCATTCTGACAAACGGTTTTCGGACAAATGGCGTCGAAAAATTAATGAAAATAAAAGATGAAATAAAAAATTAAAAAAGATAGAAAAGATAAAAAAAATAAAAACAAATATACAGGACTGTATTTGAATTAGGAGCTGAGATTACAACACCAAAATTAGTATTTGAAAGTTGGTATAGTTAGTAACAGTTGGTAACATCAATATTGCATTAGGTTTCCAATTAGTATCTGGAACGTTAAAGGGACTTGGGTCTTTAATCATAGCACCGAAAAAATAAAGCAGAGTTGACTCCTGGACATTTTCATCACTTTTGTCAGGGCTGTATGCATTTGGAGCTATTTATTAACAAGTAACAAAAGACAACAAACGTGTAGATATTAGTCCAAGCTTTAAGTGCCGTAATAACTAATTCCACATGAGTAGTTGTAGGATTTTTCATGAACAACCTGGTCACTTTTCTCAGGATTATAGGAATTAGGAGCTGAGATTACATCAACCAAAATTAGTGTGCACAAAAAACGTTTTTCAAACAAAAAAACGTTTTTTGGACCAAAAAACGTTTTTAAGACAAAAACGTGTTCCGTTTGTCCGAATGGTTGATTGTCAGAAAACGTTTGTCCGACGGTACGTTTGTCAGAAATCATTCGGACAAACGTACCGGTCAGCTTTTTCCGTTTTTCGGACAATCGACCACTCGGACAAGTGATTGATACCCATCTGGGTTTATTAAGAAACTGGCAGAGGGTTACCGAGTAGTTCCTAACAAACTCATCAAGGTGCCAATTACGGTGGGGACAACCCTTAATACATGTAAAGACTCAGAGGTTGAGTCTGATTTCCCCTACAGGAATCTAATTGGCTCTTTGATGTTTTTGGCCTCAAGGACGAGACCGGACATCCTGTATTCAACAATCTATTTGTCCCAGTTTAATACTCGTCATTCTTCACAACATGTCAAGTGTCTATTGCAAGTTCTGCAGTACGTTGTGAACACCCAAGATTACTGCATTAATTTGAGCAGTTGCGTTGATGAAAGCATGCACATGTATTGTGATGCATCTTGGGCTACCGATTTGGTAGGATGTAAGAGTTTTGGTGGATACATGCTATACATGGGGGGATGTCCTGTCAGCTGGGGCTGCAAGAAGCAGACTGTCATCGCATGCAGCTCAATGGAGGAGGAGTATATTGCATTGTCACATGCAGCAAAAGAAGGCTATTGGATCAGCTGCATGTTTGAAAACTGTTTGTTGTTCAGCTGTGTGAATACGCCTCTAATTCACTCAGACTCATTGTCATCTATTCAGTTTGCATGCAAAGACATAGAGAAAACAAAAACCAAACATATCCGAATAAGGTATTTCTTCCTGAGGGACTGGTTTGAAAAAGGGTATTTCCGTTTAGCCAAAGTTCCAGGGGAATATAATGTAGCCGACATTTTCACCAAGTGGGTGTCTAGTGATCGGATGAAAATGTTGTGCGGTTCTGTGTTCGAACAGTTACCCAAGTAGTGTCTTTTACTTCTAAGGCACCGTATGATAAATTAATTATATGGTGCCACAGTGTTTATTGTTTTTTTTGTAACACATGTTTGATTTAAAGGGGCAAATGTAGGTATTTAGTAAATCCAATATATGATTTCAGCCCAATTATGGCTGTGTTTATGTCAAAGATTGTCATAACACAGCTCTGAATTATTTTCCTAATGACATAGGCCCTTGTGTTATAATAATTGCCAATTAAGCATTTAAAATATTGTCTGTAAATTTATTTTGGCAATTATTGATCATTAACAGATATTTTGGTATTATTAATTTAGTTAATGGTCTTGGTTAGTTTACCAAATTGGTAGTTATTAATTTCATGTATTTTCTGCACTAATTTGGTCCATTTGTTTGTCATTTCTCTTTTTAGAGAACTGCATGTCAAGTAATCTAGATGTATGACATCAGTTCTCTATTTTACAAAGCATTTCCACCACCTAGGTGATGAGTGGCTATTTTTAGAAATGATTTAATGCTTTTATTCAGTCCGAGACTACAATTTGTCCCGGGCCTTCTCCTTCCTGTCCAGGTTCAGCCAAGATGGCGCCTGTGAAGTGCTCCTGCCAATAAACAAGTTGTTTTGCATGTTTGGCCCGTTTAAGTGTGAGTTTTCTCGAAATTACATGAATTAATTCACTTGCGGCATATAAGCAGTTTGTCTGCGGCCGCCGAGAGCTTTTACGCGGCCGAAGAAGTACGCAGAGCCACGTCGCCGGTTCCGAGACGTAGTGCGCGAATCGAAGTTCACGTACGTTAGCCAGAAGCCGCTCGTCCCACATGCGGCTGGAATTCAGCGAGAATTCCCTACGTCGTACCGCAGCAAAGCACCATTCGGTGCACTTTTGGTTTTCACCTTATTGTGGTATTTTTGATGTCCAGTGCGTACCAGTTGAGTCGAAATTCTGAAATTACTGCCAGGTACCAAGCAAGTCTTGACTTCCTGGAATGGGCTAAGCCTGGGTTCGACGCAGTGGAAGCGAAACATCGAAATTCCTGGTCCAAAACATCAAAATCACGTTTTTGGAAATTTTGGATTTTTGATGGAAAATCCCGATCTGCCGTGCCGCACCAAGTGGCCCGAATGCCGCCGGATTTAGCCGCGATTCCCGGTGAAAATAAAGTCGGCTCCAAAAAACGATTTTTCGGTCCCGGCGAATAGCTGACGTTGTAGAGGGTCCTGAACTCTATACCTGACATTAATTGCACAGGTATAGCCCTATTAGTTGGCCCGGGGCACTCAAATTTGCAATTATAGTGCTTTGGATCCAAATTGCAGCTTGGTCCCTCACTGCTTGCAGAATGCACTTTTCTCCGGTGTTTCTGCTGTGTTTGGTGCGTGTTGTGGCCGCAAACTTTGTTGCTTATAGTGCCAGCTCATATCAGTTCAAATTTCGAGGCAACTCACATAACATAGGCATCCAAAAAGG
>JH431501.1:0-21270 GCA_000239455.1 Strigamia maritima
ATGGTGTTTTTCGTTGACAATATGTATTTGAACGAGTAATATATTTTCCAAATTAATAATTTCTCGAGATAAGATTTTATTTTTAGCATATTTTTACTTTTTTTTATAGGAACAGCGTGATAATCGACACAGCGCCATTTTTGAATCGAAAAACAGTTTTTCAGATCAGCATCAGTTATTTGTAGCTTAATTATAATATTTTGGGGGTTACTAATCACAATTTTTTGTCAAATATTTTTTATCTTTGACTCTAAAAATTTGTGATTAATTTTATTTTCTTGTTTTTTTCTACAGAATTGAAGTTCCATCAAACTCTCCATATTTCCCCGGGAAATTAATTATGAATTTAAATTTAAATTTAATGCGAGATTAAGTCCGTCAAATGGCAGAAAAATATCGATAACCCTCGGCCACATATCGAGGACTGGCTTAGCCCAGGAGGATTCATGCCCTGACCAGGCCCCCCGCTTTGTTTCCCTTTCTCGATCAGGGGCCAATCGGTCGTTTTCGTTGCTTTTCTGCTATTTGTCCGTGAGCTGGGGGCGCGACGGGGCTCTTTGGGAGGTGGGTTCCAGTTGAAGCCGGGCTACCGATCGCTCTTCAGTTCGTTCTCGTCTCCCGGGAGCCGCAGCTTAGAGCGCGGCTTTTATAGGGTCTGTTCCAGTTGAAGCCGGGTTACCCGATCGCTCTTCAGTTCGTCCGGATTCCGGGGAGTCGTGCAGCTTTGTGGGAGGACATTGTTGTTTCTACGCGGATTTTAACGAGTAAATTTATGGTTTTAAGGGTTTACATTTTTTTTGTTTTTTTTTGTTTTTCAGGCAGATGTGCCATTCTTGTGGAGGATTTGTTGCGAATTGTAAATCGTTTTTCAATTTAAATAATTTGACAAAAATTGTGTTTGGGGAATTGAAATTTATTCAATAACATGATACGATATTTATTATTTTTGTGAATACGATTTTTATTATTTTTGTGAATACGATTTTTTATTATTTTTGTGAATACGATTTTTATTATTTTTGTGAATACGATTTTTATATTTTTGTGAATACGATTTTTATTATTTTTGTGAATACGATTTTTATTATTTTTGTGAATACGATTTAGCAATTTCTTTCGCTTTTCTAATTGTTTTGGTTTTAAATTTGGTGATTGTTACGCCATCCATCGATAAAAATAGAAATAGTTTGTAATTGTCGTCGTTAGATGTCGCCACTTCCCGTCGCGTAGACTCATTGGTATGCAAAATGCAAATGCACGATGTGAGTCATCCCGCACTCGTTCGCTCAGTTTTCCAAAGGTTTCGTCGAGTAAAGCAGCAGTTGTGCGAGCTGCGAGTGCGAGTTTTTATTCGCGTTCTTCATATTTTCAAACGACTTTGAAAATACTCTACATTTGAGTAGCAGCATTCGTCTATGGAATTAGCGCGAGTAAGTGAGTAAGTGTTTCTTAACATTTGAGTTTTGCATTTTAAACTTTTTTAGTTTTCGGTTCGCCATTTTGAATTTTTGAACATTTGTAATTTTGTTTCGCCATTTCGTTCGCGTTCTTCTTTAATTATTTATTTTTAGTTTTTGTTCGCGTTCTTTATTTATTTTAGTTTTGTTCGGTTTTAGTTGTTAGGCTTACTGGCACTGGGCGCACGAGTTTAATTCTGCAATTTGCGCTTCCTCGCTATTACTTTTCTGTATTTCTATACTTAAGTGTTTTTTCTTCCAGATATTGCGTTCGGCACTCGCGTTTCAACGAAACCATTGGATTGGCCCGCTGATTACACCTGAATTTTTATTTTTAAATTTAAAGTTTATTTTGTATATTTTATTAAGTTCTTTTTTGTATATTTTATTAAGTTCTTTTTTGTATATTTTATTAAGTTCTTTTTTGTATATTTTATTAAGTTCTTTTTTGTATATTTTATTAAGTTCTTTTTTGTATATTTTATTAAGTTCTTTTTGCATATTTTTATCCACAAAAAAATCTTCAAAAATTAGGCTATCTCATTTTAATGTCTCGTCTACAGATTTATTGTTTAATAAATATTAAATAAAGTATGTTTGTTTGTTTAATAATAAGTATAATTTTTATTCAGTCATTTATGAATACAAAGGAGGAATTATGCATAAATTAAAAATGTGGAGATAGGCAAAATCGCGGCCTCCCCTATTTATCCAAAACGCGAACCGGCCGACCAAGTATCGCTCAATTTTGTTTCCGAGTGTTTTTAAGTCTTCGAAAATGCAAACTTCGTATTTCTTTAAGTAAGAAACACAAAAATCACATTTTCAGACACTTAAAGACACGAGCAAACAAAACAAAGCGATACTTAGTCGTCCGGTCCGCAAAAACGTCCTGGTAACGGTATCCTGTTCCGGCAGCCGAATCCAACCTGAAAATCAAAAGTAAAAAAAACAGGACTTAAAACTAAAACTGAAACTGAATTAAATACAAAAAATCTCATGAAATACAAATGAATAAGTACAAAAATTAACACGTAAATTGGAAAACAAAGTAAACTTTAAATTTAAAAATAAAACTCCACAGGTGTATTCAAAATCCAATGGTTTCGTTAAAATAACTTGACGCGAGTGCCGAACGCAATATCTGGAAAAAAAAGAAAAAAACACTTTAATTATAGAAATACAGAAAAGTAATAGCGAAGTGAGCGCAAATTGCAAAATTAAACTTAACAAATCTAAACTATAACTCAAAACTAGTGGCAGGAAGCCTAACAATTAAAACCGAACAAAATAAAATAAATAATTTAAGAATACAAAACTAACTCGCGCACAACAACTCAGCATTCGAATAGTAAAAATGAGCGAACGCGAACGAAATAACGAAATAAAATTTTAAAAATTTCAAAAATTCAAAATGGCGACCGGAAAAAATAAAGAAGTTAAAAATACAAAACTCAAATGTCAAGAATACAAGAATATTCGAATGCAGCTTACTTGAGAGCGCTAATTCCATAGACGAATGCTGCTATTCAAATGTAAAAGTATTTTCAAAGTCGTTTGAAAATATGAAGAACGCGAATAAAAACTCGCACTCGCAGCTCGCACAACTGCTGCTTCACTCGACGAAACCTTTGGGAAACTGAGCGAACGAGTGCGGAATGACTCACGTCTTGCATTTGCATTTTGCATATCAATGAGTCTACGTGACGAGAAGTGGCGACATCTAACGACGACAATTGCAAACTATTTCTATTTTCTATTTTTATCGATGGATGGCGTAACGATCAACAAATTTAAAACCTAAACAATTAGAAAAGCGAAATAAATTGTTAAACATAAATATCGTATCATGTTATTGAATAAATTTCAATTCCCCAAACACAATTTTTGTCACTCTAGAAGTATACTGTAGAAAGTTGTGTTTTTCTATTTGTCCAAGGTCTGACAGCATTTGGTCGAAAAGTCCATCTGGTCGACTGTCGTCTATTGCGCTTATCAAAATAGAATGAAATTAATTTTGGTACTTTACAGGCCGTATGATGAGGAGTTTTAGGACTGACGTTTCCAATTTCAACGGGTTTTTATGCACAGGCACCAGAACAACGTTGAAATCCGTAAGATACTTTCATTTAACATTAATTTATTCATTGGCCGTTTACTCCCATATTGTTCAATTATATGTTAATATATATATATATATTTAAAAACTTATTTTATATATAAGTTTATTTATATAAATAAGTGTCGGTGATTACCGTAGTCTGTGGTGGTATTCGTTTCTGGGTTAAGATCTTTAGGATCTCATTCGTTTTGCAGTCCTTTTGTTTAAATACACTGTGACGGTGCACTGTGTGGGTATATAGAAAACTAGAATTGAGATAAAAATGTGAGATTTTTTGGTATTTTTGTTTGAGTATCAACTTACATAAACTGAATGGATTTACTTCCTAGTACATAATTGTGAATGTGTTCCGAGTTGGTCTTTACGTTGTACTGCCGGGTGCGTGGGCCGTCTCATAATACGTAGAATGATGCAACCATAGCATCGAGTGATGGATTATCCTTTAGTCTGCACAACTGAACTAAGTAGAAAATAAAAAATAAAATATGAATCCAAAAATTTCAAATTTATCATTAATAAACTGCTTTGACAAACAGGAACATCATTTGATGGTTTACCAAAATTTAGAATCTTTATTCGGCATCAACTACATGTTGAAGTGAAACTTGATTCTACCTTAGCGTATCTTTTCAATCAAAAGTATTTAAAATATATTTTCGTGTTAAAACCCAGTTAAAACGAAAACGAAGAGACCAACTCGAGAATGTGCCAATTGTGAACATGGAAACCATGTCGCATGTCGCATCACAACAGTTCGGCTTCCGTTTCTCATCTTTTTCGGACTCATCGTGCACGTTCCGAATCAATGGGGGTCCCGGAAGACGACTAATGAACCGACGATAAAGCGTCGTTCATCATCCAGAGCGTCATTCAAGCTGTGGAGAGCAATAAATGTCTGCAGAAAATTGCGCGACATTATTTGGGTTCGATTAAACCGACCGTTTTAGGATGAGTATTTTTTATTAGCATATTTAAAAAAAAATAAATAAATAAATTAGATTTTAATTTTTAATTAAAGGTATGTGGAGATATTTTCGCCTCCAACACTCGCTCCGTACGTGGAGGTATTGAAGGAAGCCGCCAACGTCAAGGGGTAGATAAAGGACTATTGCGACAAAACCTGCGGAATAAATAAATAAATAAATAAATAAATAAATAAATAAATAAATAAATAAATAAATAAATAACCAAATTAAATATAATAATGATAAATAATGATAAATAAAACAATTACGAAATTTGTCAATTAATTATTTATGTTTTTCCATCTATTTTTCATTTTTTATTTTTTTATTTTATTTTTTTTCTGAATATTTCAAATATTTCTTATCGGGTGAGTGCGCCAAGTTGATAACTGTAATATCACAGGAGGACTGAAATCACATTTCAGTGTTTCTGTTTCACAATAAAATCAGTAACAATTTTTTTTTATCTCGAAAACACGAAGTTATAATCACGAGTTAAAAGATTAAATTTTTCTCCATTAAATCGTTCAAGTTGGTAACAACCAAAGTTCCGTTCCAATTCTCAATCAAAAACAAACGTTTTTGACACACTTATTTTTTGCTCAATCCAATTCAAGAATGCACGAAACATTATAACTAAACTACACCGAAAAACAAATCTGCAATGAAAGCATTGTTGCTCGTCGCAATTCTGAATTTTCCACTGGTGCTATCTCAAGGTAAGAAATGCAATTAATCAAAATCAATCAAAATCTATCAATTGTTTTCCTCACTCAGAAACGGGAATCGATTGTAAATTCAATAATTACTCACTATGCGGTTGGCAACAGGACCAAACGGACAATTTTGACTGGTTACCTTATTGTAAAGATGACGACATACAAAGTAAATTTTAAAAAAATAAAAATAAAATAAAAAATAAAAAATAAAAAATAAAAAATAAAAAAATAATAAAAAGATTTTCTTTATATAGATTGCTTAGTGTACATAGAATCCACATCGCCTCATCGAGCCAATGAGCAATCGAGACTCGTGTCGCCAAATATCGTCCCGAATTCTCAAACTCAATGTTTTTCATTTTCATATCACATGTTCGGTGTGCGAGTAAATTCGCTTAATATATACATCAAGAAATCCGACGGACAAAGTCAACTTATTTGGCATAGAAAACACTCGCGGGCCAACATATGGCACAGGGGATACAGAACTATCGAGAGTTCTACCGAGTATAAGGTATAAAAATGATAATGTCACCTAGCCAATGGCCATTTATATTTTGCTGGACCCACGACTTGGTCCATCATTATTTGCAATGCAGTTCAAAAAAATTATAAAATTTATTTTTTTATTTTTATTTTTTAGATTATAATTGAAGCAGTTGCGGGACATCCTGTGAATTCCATCAAAAGTGATGGAATTATTGCGGTGCAGAGTACCGAATTAATTGAGGGAATTTGTGCCCCCTTGTTGCAACAAGCAGGTAAAAGAATAATTTCCTTATTTTTATACCGCTATCTTATCGACTGACCATTAACCCGAAATGCAATCAAATTGCATTTTAACTAATCAGTCGCTCATTGTTTTTCATTTTCTAATCTTTATAGACTATTATTGCGATTTCGAGGAAGATTTCTGTATGTGGTACTCCGGATCAAACTGGATGAGAAACACGAGTTTAAACATCGCATTGCCCCACAAACCGGCTAAGGATTACACGACCGGAACTGACAATGGTAAAACAATATTGAGAGGAAAAAAACATAAAACAAGATAATTAAATCAATCAATAACAGGTTATTTTGCGTACATCTCGACTGACGAGGATAAAACGAGCATCTCGACCAATTTCTCTAGCCCAAAGTTAACGACGACGAGCGAGGAACGATGCGTGCAGTTCTATTACTACATGGAGCGGGGCACTCGAGCCCAGATCGACGTCTACATCGTGTACGAAGATCGAGAATTTCAGTTACTCTGCTCGCAGATGGGTGTCGAAGACAACTACTGGGCATTCGCTGAAGTTGCTGTTACCGATCATAAAAAGCAAAATCATTGGGTAAAAATAATAATTACCCGTACGTAACGCTGTTACGGTTTGTATTCTTTTTAATGTTAATTGTCAAGCAAACCTGATATCGAATTTATCGAAAAGTAGCATTTACGAAATGACGTAATGCCCTAATTTGTGCATGGCGCCCTCCAACGGCGTTACATTAAATTAAATTCATAAAAAGAAACATTTTTCTAAATCTGATCGTTTTTAGATTCAAGTATTTGGAATCATAAAAGACGATCCAAATGGTTTTGTCGCCATTGACGATATAAATATAAGGGACAGTGACTGCGACGGTCTGGATATTTGCGGCTTCCAATATGGACTGTGCGACTGGCGCAATTTGGTTCGCAATGACAACGACATCACCTGGATGAGAAGCTTAGGAGGCGAAACTGTGGTCGAAGCAGCCTACAACATGCCCGAATTCGATATATCGCACACTGACGCGGGTTAAAGATCGATTCAATGCATTAATTAAGATTAATTGAAACTAAAATTCTCATTGATATAGGATACTTTTTATTCGTGGACCTGGCGAACGCACAACCGAACCAAAAGGCCACATTAAGCAGCAAACCCATTAACCCGTGTCCAGTTTGTCTCACTTTCGAGTACTTCACCCAAGGAGGTTTAAAAATATTCAAACTGTGTTTCAAATTCAAAAATTGACAATTCATTCATTTCTTAGAAAACTTCGACGGCAAACTCGAAATTTTGATAAAAAACTGGTCCGGAGAGAGAATACAGGCCACCATATCCCACGTGACTAACGACTGGACCAAACACACACAAAGCATCTCTCAAGACTGCGGATTCAAACCTTACGAAGTGAGTTTAACATCACTTCCCATGAAACGAGCCAATGTTGAATCAACATTTTTGAATGTCGATCGAATGTTTGAATGTTGTGTTCATACTTCATATAGACAACATCAGAATCAATATTCTGAAACAACAATCAAACAGTTGAATATGGGTTGTTAATATGCAACATTCATTAGATATTGCATCAACATTTTAATACAACAATCAAACAGTGGAATTATCGGTTATTCTTGTTTGTATGTCATTATAACTTTTATACTCTCAGATTTACATCAGAGCAACGGCTGGCAATGGAAAGGGATTCATTGCAATTGATAATCTCTCTACCAAAGTTACTTCTGATGATTGCAAAACTACTCCACCTATAGACACTAAAACCAGCTCCACCGCCCATCACAAGGTTACAACAAGACCTACAACCCCCTCGCTAACTGCTACAACTACATCATTTGCTGCGACAACCACAACACTTGCTGCGACAACCACAACGCTTCCTGATACAACTTTGTCTCTCAAGTACACACCCATTCTAACACAAAATAAATGCGACAATGGCACCCTCGATTGCGGCGATGGATCGTGTATACTCGCCATTTACTTGTGCGATGGTGTCAAAGATTGCCATAACAATGCGGATGAATTAACTTGCGGTGATCATTTATCTTGTTTGATAAATTTATTGTAAATGATCATCTTGTTGTTGCACTTTTTAGCACTTACATGCCAGGATAGGAAATCAAATTCCTACTGCGAAGGCTTCAATTGGCCGCAATGTCTATCCAATAATCACCTATGCGATGGAATTGCAGACTGCATCAATAATGCCGATGAAAATAAACATTTGTGCGGAGGTAATGTCAATTCCGGCCACTGGTGAGCGATAATTGACTATAGTGCTGTTTGTTTTAGGTTGTCCGAATACGTACTGCGTGACGGGCCGTTGTATTCCCGATGGAAGCAAAATGCCGCACTGTATGTGAGTACTATTTCCAACATATTGCGAGAAACTCCCATTGGCTAGAGCCTGTTTGCTTTGCACATTAATACAAGCACTACCGTATATGGTCGTTTATCGTCGTTTAGCGTCGTGTTTATCGTCGTGTTTATCGTCGTTTATCGTCGTTTATGGTCGTTTATCGTCGTTTAGCGTCGTGTTTATCGTCGTTTATCGTCGTTTATCGTCGTTTATCGTCGTTTATCGTCGTTTATCGTCGTTTATCGTCGTTTTTTGAATTATTTTATTAAGTGCAGTAAACAATTGCTGGAAAAAAGCTCTAGCCAATGGGAGTTTCTGACATTGTGTTGAAAATAGTGTTTAATTGTATGATACAGTATCATTAATTTCAATCTAGTTGTAATAATGACGAACATCACGGTCGTCGCTGCGAATATTTGAAACCAATAAAAGAAACTCCATCTGCAGCATCACCGCCGAATGGTAGAAGATCTTGATTTCATTCAAGTTTTTCAAAATGACTTATTGGTATTGAACGCACCTATTGATCAATTTTAGATTACACGATCTGGATCATGGTTCCAATGATGACTCTACTCGTTGTCGTCATCGCCATTTTATTAATTAATCTCTACTGCTACCGCAAATATAAATGGTCAGGTATTTACTACTTAGTAAATGTGTTTTATAGGGTTAGTTTCACGTGTTTAGGTATCACGCGGCAGGTCTTCTCGGACAGAAAAATAATAGAAGTTTATATCGGCGGAATAGTATGAATACAACGGAAATGACACCGACCAATGTCAATGTCGAGGTAAATTACACTCGAAAATTGAATGAGAAGAAAATTACTTTAGTTACATGAACACGCTTTTTTGGAAAATGACGTCATCAATTCTCAATTGAAAAAGTAAAAAATGGAGTATCCACTTTTCCACTTTATAAATGATGGCGTCATTTTCCACATAGAAAAGCGTGCTTAGTTCACACTTGAACCACTTTTGTAGAAGTATGACTTTCTAAAAGTTTAATTTCTACAATTTTCAATTCATCCTCTTCTTCCTGTTCGCACTTCCGAAGAAGTATTGTATAAGTCTGACATTTTGCAACCAAAAAAGGATAATGTACCCCTTTAAAAACCTGTGGATTATTGGTCTGGCAAAATGAAGACAAATGTGTGGAAAGATTGTTGTTAAACAATGTGGTAAACCATGTGGCCACTGTGGGTCAGTCACGTGATTGGTCAGGGGACGTGTTTTAGAGTTATGACGTCAGGTTATTGAAGGTTTTTAAATTTAAGTTGTAGAAAAATCGGCCATTTTGATCCGAGTTGTATAAAACCGGATCAAGTGTGAACGCAAGACTTTCTGAAAGTGGGTGAGTTATGTACAAAAGTGGTTCAAGTGTGAACAGGGCATTAGTAAATTTGAAATAAATGTTTCGGTGTTTAGGAAGTAGCCGATGACGTTGGCCTCACCGAAGCTCCTCAGAGAAGAGCCGTTCGAGAAGATGCGATAAGCATGATTCAAACTCCGTTAACGAATTACAAGTTGCACAGCCTTTATATAGGAAAAGTGGTGTTAGACGACGATGGAAATATTGTAGCTGTTTCAAATGCATAAACAATCTGATTCTGTGTTCGGATGAAGACTTAAATTGAAAAATATACAAAAATTATTTATATAGATTTAAATAAAGTCAGTTGTAATGACATTTTTCATCGCTGTAAAAAGAAATGCGTTGCTAATTGCATTGTGAATATTCAATAAGAATAAAAAGCTATTTTATTTTTTTTCACCTTTAGTATAATACAAGTAAAATGCAAATTCAACCTTTTGTCATACTAAGCGCTGCGAGTCTTTTTTTTTCCATAGTTGACTCAAATATCTTGTTGCTGAAATACCTCGGAATATTTACTAAAGATACTAGAAAAGAGAAGTAGAGAGCCTCAGAAGTTACAAGTTTACAACAATAGAATATTTGGAACACATCGACGTTATGAAATGTAAAATGATTCCTGTATCATCAATAGATGGCGTTAGTCATTAGTCAAGTAAACTTGTTTACCAGATGTTCGGCTCGTCGAGACGATGAGCTTTTGATGAAATGCCACTCATCTATAGTGACGAGTTCATCAGTTCAAACTTTTGTTTGCAATGTAGTGAATTGGTAAAAACTTAATGATCCAGACAGATGAAAGCTGAAATTTGCCATGATACTTTTTAAAATCAATAAATTGGCAATTTTAACAATGGTTTCATTGTTAAATTTCAACCAATGGGATTATGTACCATCACCTTGACCATTGTTAAAATACCTCCTTTGCTCAAATTTATTGATTTGATTATTTCGAACATCTGGCAATCGTTATCAGTATTTAATCAAAGGGGGTCGTGTAGAAAATGTGACATCATACTTTGATAATGATAGGTAACTATTTTATGGTGTCACCAACTAAAATATTGTTTTGCAATATGTCGTGTGTAAAATAGGTACCCTTAACACAAAACTAACGCTAAAATCATTGAGTGCAGCTGCTAACTTACCTTAACTGCCGTACCAGTACAAGAAACTAGCGTCGACAGAGGTAAGCAAAACCATGTCGCAGGACATTTTGATCCTGTATTAATCAGTACGGTACTTGTAGACTGATAAATAACTTTTCATGAAACAAAAAACAACATTCAGAAAATATTTTTTATAAACGTCTGAAATGTTGATTCAATTTAAGAATGTCTTTTTTTATCAACATATTTTCAATATTCAAACATAATATTAAACATTATTTCCACTGTTTGATTGTTGTATCAAAACGTTGATACAAAATCGAATGAACATTCATTGGCATTGCATTAACAACGAATATTGCAATCAACAAACTGATAATTCCACTGTTTGATCAACAGTCACAAGTCAGTAGAATTACCAGTTTGTTGATATGATTAATGTTAAATCAACATCTGGTTATGTTTGAATGTTGAAAAAATGTTGATAAAAAAAGACATTCTAATATTGAATCAACATTTCTAATGTTTTTTAGATTTTCTTGTTTCGTGAGTTATGTTTAACCTTCATATACAGCCATATGTATACAGCCAAAATAGACCCTTGTTCAAAATAATTAATTAAACATACATGATGTTATATTTATAGTAATAAAACCATGATGTGTATTCCTTTAAAACCATAAATTAACGGAATCTCATTGTCTAATAGCCCTAAATACTGTCGGGTTAGATCAAATTTGACCCAAAAAATTGCAAATCTTTTAGTAAGTGCTATCTATCAAGTTTTCTCAACGCCTGTAGAGCAGTTACTAAGCTCTATTCGACAATTCGTGCTCGAAACTGAAAAGTGAACTTTTATATATTGTTGTATCTTATTTTAATCCTCTAGTCGAGCTGAGTCTCCGTAGCCAAAAAATGTGCGCAACAATAGAAAAACCCAAATGTAAAGAATATTTTTAAATATTTGACGAGTGTTTTTGTTCTTTAACAATGGCACGAACATTTTTGGACTACAAAACAAAGATTTTTCGACTCGGCCCGACTAGAGGATTAAAATAAGATACCACAATATATACTTTGAGTACAATGCATAGGTCATTAACCAATAAGAGTTTCGTTCACTAATTGTTAGAAAAAGTTTATTTCGCTGATTGGTGATAAGTTCCACATGGATAGCTTAATAACCGATAAACCAGGTAATAAACGAAATATCAAAGGCTAACGACTGATAATAAATGTTTTTCTCTCAGCAACAAGGAAATAACAATTTTTTATTTTTTTTTTAACCGTTAAGTTCCAATTGACAATAACCATTCCAACAGCCATGATCGACTTTTTTAACTCTAAAAAAATGTTTACTTTATTTTATTGTTGGTGAGTACTTATTAAATACTTGTGACAAAAATGACTTTTCAAAACATTTTTTGCAGTTCAATTATCCTGTATTTTAATTTTAATCCGGGTGGTATGATAAAGTCTCCAACTTCAATTACCACCATCGAAGTTCTCAACATTCGAGACATCTACACTTTCAGCACCCCCCAGCTGTGTGTCAACTGTACTTGCAATTGCACTGCTGATGACAAAGACGATTCACAAAACATGAATCCAGTTTTAAAGAAAAATCAAAGCTGTTCTATCATTTACCGAGAGACAAACAAAGACAAAGACAAAGACAAAGACAAAGACAACGATTTCTGTAGCACCATTTGCCACATTAATGTCGAACCGAATGAAAATACAAAACCACTGACAGCGATCAAACTGAGCCAGAATCCTAAACTGGTAACGAACCAATTCAAACTTGAGATCGATTCGAAACAATTCACGCTTCAAGTTCCACGAGGAATCGTTAAATTAATTATTGACGATGACACATTGGTGAGCATTGAAGAAGAAAATTCCATATTCAACCCCCTGAGTGGATACGATTGGTTCTACGTGGATGACCAACTGAAAAATCTACGAACAACCGATTTCATCAATCAATTGAATGAATTCAACTTGAAAAAATTAGGTAAAATGGAAAAAAACCTTAGTTGCATTCGAAAATGAAAACCAACCTGGTTTTAGCCGTTTTAGAAAAGTTGGTTTTAGCCTGGTTTTAAAGCAATTTTCGAATGACCAGCTGGTTTTACTTTGGTTTTAACTAAATTCTAGCTTGAATTTGGCAAAAATTAGATTTAGCTGATAAACTGTCTATTCCATCTTGAATTCCATGAAAATCCAGCTAAAAAATAGTAAAATTTTTAAAAAAAACAATGACAAACCATTTTGACGGATGTCAGCGAACATCGTGGCCGACGTAGGTGCACGGTCCGTGGCCACGATGTCCGCTGATGTTCGTTCAAATAGTTTGTCATTACTTTTAGCAACTCTTACCTATTTTTATGCCGATTTCACATGGAATAGTTAGGATGGTGTTAAATGATGTCCCCATCTACAAAATCTGCAGGTTTTATTTGCTAAAATCTCAGTTTGGAGTCGAGAAACACCATGCTTGATCCAAGATAGCTGCTACAGAATGCTGATAAAACCCTGATAACCAATAACCAGGTTTAAAACGACCAACTGGAGATTGTTTTGGTTTAAGCAGTTTTTAATGCCTAAAAGAGCTAAAACCAGGTTGGTTTTCATTTTCGTACGCCGTACGCAACTAATATTTAATTCACGTAGGCTGGTTTCGACGCTCACCGACAGAGCCCGCTGATTACACCTGCAGCCAAACTGAAATTTTACAAAATTTTAAACTTCTTCGACACAACTGTAAATATTCGACCTTCCAACCTCACCTGGACGCTGCCCACTACTACAATCACAACAAGCTACTGCAAAAAGAAATAGTGAGTCATTCCATCCAACAATTGTCGCAAATCCCCATCGAAGACGTGGTTATTAATTTACATCGGAAAATCGTTACCATTACGTACCAAAAACCCTTATCGCAACAAATTAGGATGTCTCCACTCGATTGGAAGAATGGATTCTCATTCGATGCTTCCATCAGCTTGGATCGATTCGCGAATCGAATTCTCAGTCTCACTATCAACGAAAACGTAATCGATCAAGTAGTTGTTGAAATTGGGGAACCGAGGAGGTCGGTGTACACCATTACCATTCACCATAATGGCCAAGCGAAAAAATATAAAAATCGTTTAAGCGCTAAAATAATGGGTGACCAATGGCTTTGCGTTTACCCATTGAAAAACACGAGTAGAGAAACGTGCAGACACGTCATTTATAAACATCATCAGTTTGCCCTTCCAGAAAACTTTAAACGAATTGACAAAGAGGACGAATTTGGATTTGAAAGTTTTTCTGCAAATCCTGAGGTTGTAACGAAGGCAAACTCGTCAAATTCTCCAGTTCCCGCAAATTTTTTAATTGTATTCCTTTTTTTAATAGGATTTTTACGAAACTAAATACAAGTATATTTAAACACACACTTATAAAATGTGGTAGAGAGAGAGAGAATTATGTTTATAGACGAAAACGGCAATTACAGTGGAGGCTGGACTTGGACGTTTTCTCTCGCATTAAATGCATTAAATGTATTTCTCACTCGCCCCGCCCCGAGTTAGTTGTAGTATAGTATAGTACAGTACTAAAACTAACTCGGGGCGGGATATATTATATGTGTGTGTTTAAATCGGGTTTTGCAAATATCTTTTTACAAATAGGAATATAATAACCATTTTTGAAACTATTTCGAGTATAATTCAAATTTATATAAAAAAATATATAAAATTTTTACTTTCACAAAAAACAGTCTCACTTATATTAGCTCACAGTTTAAAAATCATTTATGCTAAATGATCACATTTAGATTAATAGAAGTAACCCAACAAGAAAATAGTGATTGTGGGTTGCATGCCGTAGCAAATGCCATTTTAGCATGCGAGGGATCAAACCCAGGAGAAGTGCACCTTAATCACCGTTTTCTACGGAGACATTTAGTATTAATGAAGAGTTTCTCTAAAACGGTTCCCAACAGTTGTCTGAAATCGTGAGAGAATGTGAAAACCATACAAAATGTGATAGATGCTACAACTGGTACAATGTAATTGATTTGGTGTTCAATTTATTTAATTTAATAATTTAATAATTTAATATTTAATAAAAAAAAATTATTTACTCAATGAGCATTTTTCTATTTTTACCCCCTTTGCATGTTTATTTGTTATATAGATCATCCTAGTGAAGTAAATATCACAAGTTTGATTATAGGTATTTCACCTGATCTATATTGTAGTATAAATAAGTGTTTTGTAATTATCATCTAATCTAGTAGGTGGTAATTAAATTAATTTGTCATCCTTACATGTGTTGAAATGTGCAATTTTCTGCTATTGCTGTTGCTGTTAAAATTCAATCTTGATTGAATGACATAACTATGATGATGTAACAATAAACCGCAACAGCTGAAACAAAATTCCTTGAGTTAAAAACGAGGTACTGTCGTAGACCTAAGACCTATATTTATTTTATTTTTTAGTACTTTACTTCAATTTTTGCATTTTTATTCAATTTCTTCGTTTCTTCGTCGTGTTTTTGTATTTTCATCGTTTCGAAGTCCAGCAATTTACGACGATACAATGTTTTTTCCTCCATTATCTGCGGTTGCAGCTCGGTTGCAAGTGCGATGATCATGGCGGCCAAACAGGAAGTGAAGCAGCAGTGGATTGTGGGATTGACGTCGGGTGATTATCCAAAAAATATGAAAACAAACAAACCTTGAACTGTTTGCGTGTCTGCACATTCATTCTTGACCAAAAGTGAAAACAAAAATACGAAATACGAAATAAATTTTAAATTTTTTTTAAAAATTTCTTTAAACATTTCAAACATAAAATAAATTACAAAATAATTTTCATAGTTTTTCATTTTGAGTTTGATTTTAAAATTTCAACTGAAATTACATAAATATATAAAAACAACGTGCAATTTTCACCACTTTCGATTGAACCAGTGACTCATACAACGGCCATCTGGTGGCTATTTGACAAAACAGGAGAATTTATAAAATCAATTTGTTTTTTTTATTTAAAATCCAGATTAAACCGTCAATTTATGATTAGAATCGATTGAAAGCTTTGTTTTTCGGTGAACTGTTATCATCATCGACCTAGAATTAATAATAAAGACCCATGAAATGAAATCAATTACAATTATTTCTGTATTCTGTATTCGGTCAATACTTGATTAAATGTGACATCATTCGAGGATTCCAAATCGGCATAAGTGGGATTCGGTTGCTAAATATAATTCTAAATACACTTAACCGGAATCAAATTGTTTGAGAAAAATATTCTTACCTCGTGCATATTGGATGAGCTGCTCACGTTTTCGTAATCCATACGGATGAAAGCGTTGTTGTCTGTCGACCTCCTGGAAAATTTCAAAAGAATAAATAAAAAATTAATTTTTTTTTTTTTTTTTTTGGTTTTTTACTTCTTTTTGATGTAGATGCCTAATACGGCACTACCGATTAGAACCAAAGCAATTGCGCCAAAAATCATTATCCAATATTTAGCTGTAAAAATAGAAAAAAAGAAAAGAAAATGAAATGAAATGTACAGTCAATTAGGTGATTGTATCGGGACATACTCTCTAATGGATGGCTAGATGAACTCTCGTCTTTGACTTGATTCGATATTTCGTCGGTTGGTTTTACTTCTTCGCTGCCATTAACTGTTGGTTGAGTTTTACCCGATGGTATCTCAGGGAGCACTGCTGTGGAATTGGACATTTCTGAGGTGGAATTAGACATTTCTGAGGTGGAATTAGACATTTCTGAGGTGGAATTAGACATTTCTGAGGTGGAATTAGACATTTCTGAGGTGGAATTAGACATTTCTGAGGTGGAATTAGACATTTCTGAGGTGGAATTAGACATTTCTGAGGTGGAATTAGACATTTTAGAGGATGAAGTAGACATTTCTGAGGTAGAATTCGACATTTCAGAGGATGAGGTGGAATTAGACATTTCAGAGGATGAAGTAGACATTTCTGAGGATGAAGTAGACATTTCTGAGGTAGAATTAGACATTTCAGAGGATGAAGTGGAATTGGACATTTTAGAGGATGAGGTAAAATTGGACAATTGGACAATTGTTGATTGTTCCATTGGTTTTTCAGTTTTCTTAGTTGTTGATTGTTCCATTGGTTTTTCAGTTTTCTTAGTTGTTGATTGTTCCATTGGTTTTTCAGTTTTCTTAGTTGTTGATTGTTCCATTGGTTTTTCAGTTGTTTTCTCAGTTGTTGATTGTTCCATTGGTTTTTCAGTTGATTTTGCAACAGTTACTTCATCAGGAGTTTGAGTTGCTAAACTAGTGACCACTGTTGTTGGTTGAGTCGGTTTTTGAATAATTCGTTTTATTTGACCAGTCCTGAAACCCTTCTTACCTGAAAAGAATAGCGTTAAAACTTGTTTTATTCTCTCTGCTTATACGGTAATCTTACAGGTTGAACTCAAAACATCTAGATCATCAATGGCAGCAAAACCTTTTCCAGAATTAAATACCACTTCAATCACAAACTGAGTCTAAAAATATAACATAATGTTTAGAAAAAAATTTAGAAAAAGAAAGTACATTTAAAAAATGTAATATATACATGATCAATGAAGGTCCACGAAGAAAGTGTATAATCATAATTCTTAGAGAACCAAGTATTGTTAAACTCAGTCAATACTAATTCTTCATGAATGGAAGACTTTAATGACAAAAAAGATTCGATGTCGTAAATTTTTAATGTGAAACCTAAGAAATATAAAACGTTTTTATTTACTTCGATAAAGAAATAGTAAAACAAGTTATACAGTACCATCTTTCGGTCCATTTACGTAGACATTAAAAAAGACGCTATGTGAACCACTTTTCCCAATCCAGGGACTTTTCACTGACGATGTTTTTTCACATTTTTTAAAATGATCTGAAAGATAAAATCATCGAATAAATTTCGAGTAAAAAAAAAAAAAAACAGAAATTTGTCCACTCACTACTTTTTGCAGGAATTTCTTTCGGTGGAATTAAAGGCTCCATATCGGATTGAGTGATTTTCCAAGTATCATCAAATTCCCAATCATCGCAAGAAACTCCAGTTTCGAAATCGCATTTTCCCGCAGCTACCAGTCCAACACCAACTGCATCAAACAAAATAATGGAACTGTTACTATATTACAATATATATGTATATAAAATGAAACATATTTACCATTGAGAAATAGAAAACTAATTAAAAATAACATGTTGAATTGAATTTACAAAATAATAACACCTGAAGTTGATCAGTTTCGCTTCTAACTGATATCTGATATCAGTTTGCTGAATTGTAACAATATTATCAAATAATAGTACAATAATATCATATGCACCTTGGATAAGACTACCATATCATTTATTAGGTTGCTCTGGTGACTAGTGGTATCAATTTGCGCAACAAAAACACAAAAATACTCACATTCAAAACGCCCGCCATTAAGCGAGGCTGATTTATAGCGCCACCTAGTGAAAAAATATAAATTTCATATAACTTCGCGGTGAAAAACAAATTGAATCTATGAAATATAATGTGTGTTCAATTAAAAATGAGTTATTTAAAACGGTTTTCCATGAAAAATCATTTTTGGTAAAAACGATTTTTAACCTTGAACAATTCTTTTTTACCATTGGAAGAGAATTAGCTGAGGAATTCATTGCCACAACAACTTTACTAGACTTAGCTAACATATTTCATCAGAATCCAGCTAAAAAAAATAGTAATATTTGTGAAAAAAATGACATATCATTTTGACGGAAATCAGCAAATATCGTGGCCGTCGTATGTGCGTGTTCCGCGGCCACGATGTTCGCTGATGTCCGTCAAAATAGTTTGTCATTTTTTAATCATAGGATAGGCGTCTGAGGGTTAATACCAACCGCAAAAACGGGGGAAAACAACATGAATGGGGAAAACGAAGAAGAATTGAAATATTGAATGCACCTAATTAAATCGAACTTTATTCTGCGGTGAAACGCCACACAAGAAAACTCGAGAGATTAAATTTTTAATATTTAGTATCATAATCTCCTAAAGGTCAGTTTGGAACTCAAATTCCGTTACAATTAATGATGAGTAAAGAATTTACATATAAAAAACCTCATATATATTTTCAAAACTTAGGTTACAAATAAGACATGAAAAACAACAACAAGAAACGTCGAGTTTTTACAGTTGTTGTTTGTTCAATTGGTTTTTCAGTTGTTTCCATTGGTTTTTCAGTTATTTCCATTGGTTTTTCAGTTGTTTCCATTGGTTTTTCAGTTGTTTCCATTGGTTTTTCAGTTGTTTCCATTGGTTTTTCAGTTGTTTCCTTTGGTTTTTCAGTTGTTTCCATTGGTTTTTCAGTTGTTTCCATTGGTTTTTCAGTTGTTTTCTCAGTTGTTGATTGTTCCATTGGTTTTTCAGTTGATTTTGCAACAGTTACTTCATCAGGAGTTTGAGTTGCTAAACTAGTGACCACTGTTGTTGGTTGAGTCGGTTTTTGAATAATTCGTTTTATTTGACCAGTACTGAAACCCTTCTCACCTGAAAAGAATAGCGTTAAAACTTGTTTTATTCTCTCTGCTTATACGGTAATCTTACAGGGTAAACTCAAAACATTTAGATCATCAATGGCAGCAAAACCTTTTCCAGAATTAAATACTACTTCGATCCTAAACCGAATCTAAAAATATAACATAATGTTTGGAAAAGAAAATTTAGAAGAAAAAAAATATATTTAAAAAAATGTTATTGTAAACAAGTACAGTAAGTTCTAAAGCGGTCCACAAAAATCTATGATCATGTTCATAACTCGTAGAGAACCAAGTATTGTTAAACTCAGTTAACACTAATTCTTCATAAATGCGCCCCTTTCCACCCCACTTATTGACGTGGTAAATTTTTAATGTGAAACCTAAGAAATATAATACCTTTTTATTTACTTCAAGAAATAGTAAAACGAGTTATACAGTACCATCTCTCGGTCCATTTACGTAGGCATTAAAAAAGATGCAATAATAACTCTCTCTCCCAAACCCAACCGAGGGACTTGACACTGACGATGTTTGTTCACATTTTCTAAAATGATCTGAAAGATAAATCATCGAATAAATTTCGAGTAAAAAAATAGAAATTTCTCCACTCACTACTGTTTGCAGGAATTTCTTTCGGTGGAATCAAAGGCTCCATATCGGATAGAGTGTTTTTCCAAGTATCATCAAATGCCCAATCGTAATAAACTGGGTTTTTGGTAGGAAATCCAACACAAACTGTATCAAACAAAATAATCGAGCCGTTTACCATTACAATATGAATAAATATAAAACATATTACCATTGAAAAATAGAAAACCAATTAAAAATAACATGTTGAAGTGAATTGTAACAATATTATCAAATAATAATACAATAATATCATATGCACCTTCGATAAGATTCCCATATCATTTATTAGGTTACTCTGGTTACTAGTGCTAACAATTTACGCAATTAAAAGTCAAAAATACTCACATTCATAACACCCGCCATTAAGCGAGGCTGATCTATATCGCCACCTAGTGAGAAATATAAAAATTCAAATAACACGATTTTCAAGTGTTTAGAAAAGCTCACTTTTATCCATGTTTGGTAATAAGGATTTGGTGAAGTGCCAGAACGAGCACAGAGCATGATATAGGTGTTCAATGACCTCATTAGAGAAAAATGGCGAATTTATTTTTTTCTTCCACGAGACAGATGCGAGACTCGCAAATTAAGAGCGAGGCAGTTACTGTCTTTAAAAATAGTAAACAGTTGAGGCACTGCATAAATCAAACGTGAGTTTTTATTTCACCGCTGGAATTCCTTGTAAGGAAATAGGACTAAAATGGAAGAAAAACAAACAAAGAAAAAACCGCGACGAATTTTCCAAATAAACAAAAATGAAAGTAAATGCCAACATTTTTTATTTTATTAAATATTAAATTAAATAATGCGCGTACATTTTGAATGATTTTTAATTATTCACACAATTCAAGATAAATGAAAAAATTCTTATTAAAAAGATAAAGATAAAGATAAAGATGGGAAAAGGAGATCAAACAATTTTTTTTTTTTGTTGATTTTGTATTTTTCTATATTTCATGTCCAATCGATTGATTACGATTTTATTTACGCATCGTCTTCGACTTCGACGAACTTGTTGACCTCATCTTCGGTGGTCGCTCGTTTTCCACTTTTCCACGAGTCGAAACATTGACCTTTCTTCAATTCAATATCCCAACGTCCTTCTTTGGTCACGAGTTGACTTCCCTTGAAAATGATCAACTCGGGGATGCATTCCACGCCATATTTACCCACAAAATTGTTGACCTAAAAAAAA
>JH431501.1:29622-44113 GCA_000239455.1 Strigamia maritima
TTTTTTTTTTTTTTTTTTTTAGTAATAAATACAGAAAAAATAATTATTAATTGAATCCTTTGGTTGCTAGAACAGTAAAAAGTCCCTTCTCGTCCGACATTTCCAATTGCGATTTATAAATGTGTTTCTTCAATTCGACGACGATTAATTTCGCATCGGCCATCGCATTCCTAATTTTCTCTTCGTCGATCCACGCTGCGACTATCTCTTGTTTTCCCACCTTGTACATGGTGCCTTCGATCGCATTCACCAATGCTAAATGACCTCCTGGACTGACCAAATCGGCCAAATTCTTCATGGCTTTGAAATAATCTTTATCTTCGGTGACGCAATCTAAACACAAACTCGAAGTGACGATATCGAATTGTCGCAAATCATCCGGAAACGACTTGAACTGCGACGACAAATCGGCGGCCACGTCGTAACGAAACAAACCGGCGATCGAATTTCGCACTCTTTCTTCCAGATATTTCGTATCTCTGCTCAATTTTGATGCGATAATTATTAAAAATTCAAAAATTCACGAGTAATTTACTTTTTTCCTTCCAACTGCGCGACGTATTTGAATTCCGCGCTGAAATCCACACAATCCTCTTCGTTTTTCCGCCATTTCTCAATAACCGTTAAGTTTCGTTCCAAAAAATCGCTCAAATAAATTCTCGACACTTTTTTACTCGCGGATAGTGCGGGACGAACTGTCGGGCCGCATCCCACGTCCAGTAACGTTTCGCCGGACACCTTTCCTGTGAAAAACATGAATAATTAGACTAAAATATGCGAATAATTCAAAATTTCGAACCTTGGCGGAATAAGTTGTGGTAGAATTCTTCGATTAACCAATTTTCAACGCACGATTGATCGTTAACGTATTCGGCCACGTACGCCTTGCTATCGAATTGACGCTCGTATATCTTCTTCATGTCGCCTGCCATTGTCGAAATTTCTTTGTCTCGTGGATTGCTCTTAACGGCGCCCGGAATAACTTTTGCGTAATAAATTCAATTTATAATAGTGTAATTTTCATTATTTAATAAAATACTTACGAATGTTGCAACCGTGAAGCAATTATATCATTTTTATTCAATTAATGTGCTATTTTGGGCAGTTACGTGCATGAATATTGAATAAAATTGAATAATTGTTTGTGCTGCCATCTACTGGCAAAACTTAAAAATTAAAAATTATTTAATATTCAAAAATTAATTGAAATGTATTTTTCTTAATTATTATTTTATTTAATATTACAATTAGAGTTTGATGGCATAAATTAAAGCAAAATCCTAAATTAAAACTCCAAAAGTAAACAAATCTGGCATATGACGTCATATGAGCTGAGCGAACTTATTGGTCAGTCAACGCTACATCCGGTTTCGTTTTGTGATGGAGCTAGGAACGATTCGTTACAGCAAAGCCGACTACATCGAAACTGTGAGTAAAATATGAAATTGAGAGAGCAGAACAACGAGAATTTTTTAATAATTCGTTTTTAATGGTCATTTGACAATAAATTATTGAAAATTCAAGAGATCTGCATTGTATTATACATGACGAGTTTTATTTTACGAATTTCTAGGCAGCCGGAAATAAAGTGAGCCGGAAATCGGTTTTGTACGGCAGTCAAAACATCGTAGTTAACGGAAAGACCATCATTCACTCGGACTGCATCGTACGAGGAGATCTAGCCGACGTGAAAATCGGACGGTATTGCGTTATTAGCAAAGGGACCGTCATTCGTCCACCATTCAAGGAATTGAGCAATTGGTGTTTATTTGAATTGAATCAATCTTCCTGTTGTTTAATCTAGTTTCACTTTTTAGCGGGAAATTCATCCCATTGTACATCGACGATCACGTGTTCATCGACGAAGATTCGGTGGTAAATGCGGCTCTAATCGGCTCGTATGTGCACATCGGCATGAATTGTGTGATAGTGAGTGTTTTAAGAACTAACCAACCAAACTGATTGATTAATTAAAGTTTGTATTTACAGGGCCGTCACTGCATCCTTAAGGACTGCTGCAAGATTGATGATAACACGGTTCTGCCGGTAGAAACGATCGTTCCGCCATTCGCTATTTATTCTGGATCTCCCGGCATGTGCGCTGGCGAATTGCCCGAATGCACGCAAGACATCATGATCGACTATACGAAGAGCTACTACGAAAATTTCATTCCGTTACCAGTTTAATGTATTCAAAATGAGCCCGATCAAGTTTTCCTCGCTTCCTGATTTTAGAAACACGATTAATTAAAACTCGTGTTTCTTACCTATAAATAAAAGTTGGTTATTTGATTTCAATATATACGAATCCAATTGACATGGGAATTTCCCATGTTAAATACATAGGGTTTACGTCTCGATTTTATCTCGCACAACTTCAATATTTGGTTTAATGCCGAAAATGTTTTGCAAAAACATCTCTGAAAAATTTATTTAACGGTTTTAAACAATGTTTGATCCAATGGGCCAATGAAAAGCGTGGTGTCCTGAACGACGTTTAGATTGCGAATAGATTGGTGAATAGTCGTGGTCCTTCTCAGTTTCATTTTGGCAGATTTAGTATGTCAGATTAAAGACGTGTATGGCCTAAGTCGCTGCTTGCGTCAATTCTATCTATCTATCTAAGCAAATCTGCAAGAAGTCGCGATTCTTTGGAAATAAATTTGCGCAATAAATACTTTGCAGCCATATCAATTGGCAAGTAGAGGACTTCGGCGGATGGGACCACATTCAACGTCGATTAAAGTCTTACTTCCTATAAATTGTCGATTAAATAAAAAGTGAGTACATCAATATACCTTCTTTAAAGGGTTTACGACATCACGGTTTTTATTGGTCCATTGGATCAAGCGTCGTTTAAAAGCCTTAAATAATTTTTCAGAGATTTTTTTGAAAAATATTTTCGAGTTTTAAACCCAATGCTTGAAGTTGTGAAAACGAGCGGACGGCAATATGAAAAAATGAGAGATAAAAGCGAGACCAATTCGAGATTTTGCGCGATTGTTACCAGTTGTGATTCATTTACCATGGGCATGGTCCTATCAAAGGACCATGCCATGGGGGAATACTAGCTGTGACGTCAGAAACAGCGCCCTGCCAGCAGCGGCCAACAACGTCTCTCGCCAAGTTCAAACGAGTTGTTCGGGATACAAAATAATTTTTTTAAACGTGTTCCGATAACTTTAAAAAAATAAATAAAAATCATTTCAGCCATTTTAAGAAATCGCAAACAATATTCAGTCATAATATTTTTGATGTCGTAAACCCCTTTAAACAAACGATGAAAAAATTCCTCCACACTTGTAAGTTTGGTTTTATCTCAAAGTGCTATAACTTATTAAACTTGAACTTTGCTCAATAAAAGACATCGACCATTTTTATTCAGAAACATTAATTTCTAATTCTAAAATTATATTTCTTTAATGGCATAAAGGGTAAATAGACCTTTACCATCAGTACCAGGTACTGGATTCTTATAGTAATACTCATTAATTTGCAAAACCTTCAATCCAGCTTCAGTAAAGGCTTTCTTAGCTTTAGCACCGTCGACATCAGTGCTAGGAAGTGTTTTGTCGCCAATTTCGTAATAACTACAAGACAAGGAGCTGCCAAATGCGAGGTACCCTCCAGGACGTACCAAACTACCGATTGATTTGGCGCCTTTCAAGTAATCAGCCTGGTCGGGATAACAATCGAGAACCAAACTAGACGTAACAATGTCGAACTGCCGCAGCGGACGCGGATGCAAAGGATTTTCCGACATAATATCGCAATAAAACACGTCTTTCACGCATTTCTTAACTCTTTCTTCCAAATACCCGAAATCACTATAAAGAAAAACAAAAAAATTAATCAATGATAGAATGCATTAGTTGCATTCGAAAATGAAAACCAAACTGGTTTTAGCCGTTTTAGAATAGTTGGTTTTAGACACCAAAAACTGCTTAAACCAAAACGATCTTCAGTAGCAGCCATCTTGGAAACGATATGATGTTTCTCGACTCCAAACTGAGGTTTTAGCAATGATATGAATAAGAAAGACTGGATTGCTCACTCTATGAGAATTTTAACGTTAGGCTGCGTGACCGGGATGGAGCAAGTAGTCGATGCTTTAGTAGGGATTCATAGCATTACCACATGTGCTGGAATGGGATTATTTTCAGTTTTTAAAAAAAAATTGTCAAATGACGCATGAAAACATTAAAATATACTTGAAAAATAATAAAACTCATCATAAAATCAATTTTTTGATAATTTTTTTTAAACTATCCCTACTAAAGCATCGACTACTTGCTCCATCCCGGTCACACAGCCTAACGTTAAAATTCTCATAGAGTGAGCGATCCAGTCTTTCTTATTCATATCATTGGGTTTTAGCGAATAAAACTTGCAGATTTTGACATCATTTAACAACAACCTAACGATGTTCGCTGATGTCCGTCAAAATAGTTTTTCTTTGTTTTTCCGCAAACTTTACTATTTTCTAGCTGGATTCTCATGGAATATATTAGCCAATATGGAATAGACAGTTGATCAGCTAAATCTAATTTTTGATTTTGATTTTGATTTTGATTTTGACTTGGTTTAACCAAAACAAAACCCATAGCTAACAGTAAATTCAAGTTAGAATTTAGTTAAAACCAAAGTAAAACCAAGTCATTCGATTAAAACCAGGCTAAAACCAACTTTTCTAAAACGGCTAAAACCAGGTTGGTTTTCATTTTCGAATGCATCTATTATTTACTAACTCGTTGCCTTCTAGTTGCGCGACATGTTTAAATTGTCCGGAATAATCGAAAGCGGACTGCCCATTATCCAACCAATTCCGGATGAAATTACGATTATTCTCCAGCAAATCGGCGCAATAAACGTCACATCCGTAACGACTGCCAATAAGCGCAGCTCGAAGCGAAGGACCGCAGCCAACGTCGATTAGAGTTTTGCCTTTGAGTTTCCCTGTAAAAAGAATTACGTAATAATAAAATAAAAAAAAAAAAAATTAAAAAATGAAATTAATTTTTTCGCAAAAACCTTCTTCAAATAAACGATGGTAAAAATCCTCCATGAAAAACGGATATTCCAATTTTGATTCTTTCACATAATGCTTAGCGTACATGTGGGCCTTAAAATTCTCCTCGTACAACTTCTTGATTTCCGCCATGTTCAACGTTGGGGAGAAAAGTGACTAAATGGTTCACATCAGATGAGTATCGCGATAAAATGTTATCGATTAAACTTTGTTCATTATCAATTAAATATTTTTACTTTTTAAAAAAAAAAACAAAAAAAATTTAATCGTATTTTTGGAAAATTTGATACATAATTTGATACTCTTGTAATTGAGTTATACAATAATCGTTTGACATTTCGGGATTTTCATACATCAATATGGCTTGACTGCATAAACGGTTAAAAACCCTTTGGTATTTCCTGGTTTGTTTTTAAAATAATGTTCACAAACTTCTAAGATTTTCAATCCGGCTTCAATAAAAGCTTTTTTGGCTAATGCTCCAGTCACATTCGGACACGGAAGTACTTTATCGCCTATTTTGTATTGAGTTGCACCCATGGAACTACCAAAAGCCAGATATCCGCCCGGACGAATCAATTTGCTGATCCCTTTGGCACCTTTCAAGTAATCGGTCTCGTTCGGATAGCAATCTAAACACAAGCTTGAGACGACGATATCGAATTGCTTGAGTGCGTTTGGATGCAGCGGGTTATCGGCTAAAATATCGCAAGACATCACTTCCTTGACACTATTCTTAACTCTGTCTTCCAAATAGTCGTAGTCACTAAAAATAAAAATAAAAATAAAAATTATTGATGATGTAAAATAAATGAAGTAAAATGATGTAAGATGATGTGAGATGATGTGAGATGATGTGAGATGATGTGAGATGATGTGAGATGATGTGAGATGATGTGAGATGATGTGAGATGATGTGAGATGATGTAAGATGATGTAAGATGATGTAAGATGATGTAAGATGATGTAAAATAATGTAAAATGATGTAGAATGGTGTAGAATGATGTAGAATGATGTAAAATGATGTAAGACGATGTAAAATAATGTAAAATAATGTAAAATGATGTAGAATGATCTAAAATAATGTAAAATGATGTAAAATGATGTAAAATGATGTAGAATGATGTAATATGATGTAAAACGATGTAAAGTCGTGTAAAACGATGTAAAATGATGTAAAATGATGTAGAATGATGTAAAATGATGTAATATGATGTAAAACGATGTAAAACGATATAAAGTCGTGTAAAACGGTGTAAAAGTCATGTAAAACGGTGTAAAAGTCATGTAAAACGGTGTAAAAGTCATGTAAAACGGTGTAAAAGTCATGTAAAAGTCATGTAAAATCTTGTAAATTACATTCTGCCTTCGAGTTCAGCAATATGTTTAAATTGTTCCGAATAATCAAAAGCTTCGTGTCCAATTTTCAACCATTTCTTAAGAAACTCGCGGTTCTTTTGCAATAAATCGGCGCAACTAACTTGACAGTCGTATCGACCAGCAATGAGAGGAGCTCGGAGTGTAGGACCACATCCAACGTCGATCAACGTCTTTCCTTCCAATTTCCCTAATAATATATATTTAAAAAAATAAATAATAATAAAAAAAAAAATACAGAGTTTAAACCCCCACTGACAATTCTTTTTCTTGTTATTACCTTCTTTAAACAGTCGATGATAAAAGTCCTCAACAAACCACATGTATTCAAAATCCACATCGATTACGTAATGCTTAGCATACGCATTACTATGAAAATCATTTTCGTACATTTTTTTTATCGCTGCCATTGTTTCGATGCTAACTCAAAGTAATCGGGATGAAAAAGAGAACGAGAGAAAGTTGATTTCGAGCAATTAATAACCTCAATGTACTCTGAACTGACTGCTCCAATTTATACGATTCAGTATGTCTACATGCGCACGAGTGACGAATAAGTGAGATAACGCTGCATATCTTTAACTATCAAAAAATAAAAATTAGAAATTAAAGCAATAAAAAATACTTTATTTCAAATGTCAAATTTGATCTGTGCATATATAGATTGTCTGTAACGGCTAAATTACAATTTGACCTTTGCCATATTACAATTCAACACGGGTTTCTTTAAAAGGTTTGCAAAATCAAACATTTTATATACCTGAATAATTTTCGCATTTTTATTTATTTATTTTTTTAAACTTATCGGAACACGTTTAAAAAAATCATTTTGTATCCCAAACACCTTATTTGAGCTTGCTGACGAATATTGTTGGCCACAGGAACATCGAGCCAGAGTTTTGGTCTCCAATTGTCCTGTCGTGAATTAAATGATAAAATTTAGTAAATATGGAAATCATTTCGGATAATTTGTTTTACGTACCTTGTTGATGGTAAAACTCTTCCAAAAGATACTGGGAATCGCCCACGTAGTTGTTGACCTTTGAAATCGTTTTCGGAAATCTTCTTAATGTCTGCCATGTTTTGTTTTGTTTGTTAAAAAGAATGTAAATCCAAAATTAATAGGCTCTGGATGTAAAATGCGACAAAAGACTATCTGATAATATTTTTTATATTTTATCGAGGTGAACTTTGTCCTAGCATCGCAAAAAAGGGTCAAGAACACAGCTAGGACAAACAGTTTTAAGTTTTTATCAATTTAACAAAGTTTTGCGGTTTTTCGTGCACAAAAAATGAGTAAAATAAAAATTAGAGGTCATTTCACGAGACCCTATAATACATAATGGGGTGCAAGGCCAATAACAATTTATTTACATAAGGGTTGATTTTTTTACAAATAAACCTACGAGAAAACAAAAAATTAGAAATAAAAATGAGATCGAAAGCAAATAAAAAAATAATTGTATCATTTTATCTGTGAAAAGAGCAGGAAAAAAATATAATCTCAGTTCAGGCAAGCTAAAAAATAATAATAATTAAAAAAAAAATTAATATTAATTCCTAAAAAACTATAAAATTTTTTTTTTAAAAAAAAAGAAAAACCGTTACACTGATGTCCTTCATGATGCGCATAACGTTAACCCAAACGAAAGAAAAACAACCGACAGTCAAAACTCGGTATTCAGAAGGCAAAAGAGCGAAATTGATGGTCTGAGCTGGAACCCAGAATATGGAACTTGCCTAAAAAACAAAAAACACAAAAAATGCCATAAAATTATTTTTTTGTATTTATTTTTAAAATTACCATAAAAGTTTTCAAAAATTTAGTCTGCAAATCGTCAAAAATGCTTTTCTTTCCTTTCGCAAGACTCGAACCTAAAAAAAATAATGAATAAATGAATAAATTTCCAAATATTAAATAAAAAAGGGCATTTTATATACGGTACTCATGAAAAAAGTGGCCAGAACTGCGGGAGCCAATACGAGTTGGTCAATGACCAACTTGATGACGATGTTCTTGTTGTTTTTGCTCGGATAACGAGTGTCCAGCCACCGGTACCAGTAAAAATAAGTGGGCGCCACTATGAATGTACCGACCACGAAGTAACGTGCGACGGTGTTGTAGTCGAATGAACTTCTCACGTCGGTACTCTTTTTGAGTATTTGAGTTCTGGTCGCCGTCTGCTGACTGAGTTCTCCAGCAGCGAGCAAAGAGCCGTACGAAATTACGTTAATTATGAGTGGTGTACGAACGATCCGATAAAGAGTCATTTAATGCGCAAAATTTTGATTTAATCGCTGTGGAGGAATATGGTTTTGTAAAATAAAATGATGGCATTGTTGCAATTTCCAGTGAAATACAAAGTTTTAGTCCATGGCCCATAGAGTGCGCCACATTACAACACCTAAAATAGTCATATTTGTTTGATAACCCCAAATTTATTATTGCGATTCCGTTTTATCAAAAATAAAAACAAATAATGAGAGGTTGTCCATTAATAGAAAACAAAAAATATATCGTTGTCAATTCTCAATAATGTCATTGCTGCTGCAGTATGATGACGTATCACATTCACTTATTACCGAATGTTTTAGGCCTTAAATACAGTAACGCTGTTCTTGTTTCTATTATCAATAAATAGAAGATATAATAAAATGTCTACATCTGTGTTAAAAAAGTGCTTAAACTTAGAAGATAAAATTCATTCTGGTAAAACGTTTTTTTCTCCTGTCAATTGGTATGGGTGGTAACACGAAGTTTTCTTTTCTTTTTTTCAGAAAAACCAAATACAAAACTCGAAAAACTTAAAAGCAAACGTAAAAACAACGACATAAGGAGCTTAACGGATGGTAATCACTTGTATAACTAATAATTCTGATTTTTTTTTTGTAAAAAAAGTTAATTTTCTGCAGAAGGACAAAAAATACGAAAAATCGATCACATCGAAGAAAATGTCAAATTATTGACCCGATCTAATGACAATTCGATCAAAATAAATAGCGTAAGTAATTAATAAAACACGCAACAAGTGTGATATAATCAGAAAATAATTTTTAATTTCAGATTTTAGATCATCATCAAGGAAGGCTTTTAAAAAACCAACCGAAAATACGAAAAATGAAGAAAAAACAAGACGAGCCGACAGTGTTTACAGAAGAAGACTTTATTAAATTCGAACAAGAATATTTCGTTAAGGGATCTGCCTAACTGTCAAAGCAAGGTTGTTTTAAATATCGATGTCTTCTTTTACTTTAAAAAAAAATTAAAAAGATTTTCTTTATTTTTCTGTCGATTAAAATTTGCAGTTACATGTACGGAATCTTTCCACCCGACATTCCGCCAGATGTCCCTGGTAAATCGTCGTCTTGTACCCCGCCGCACTAAACGAAAAAAAAATAAAAATAAAGAAAATTAATTTCCCAATTTTTTTTATTCATTTAAAAAGAAATAGAACACAAAGAAAACTCCAATTAATAAAGAAAGATTTAACTTTGACTTTCACTCGAGCTGCCGTTCGGCGAGGGTATAATTTTACCCGCTCCACCACCCACCTTCTTGACGTATTGAGAATTAATGGTGATTTCTTCATCCATTTGACGAAGTTTTTCGTCCAGAACGATGCATTTCCTCATCTATTTAAAATATTTTAAATTATTTTTCGATACTCGACATCGGATATTATACGAACCTCCTCCTCTAAACACTTCAGCATCTCGGGACTATTGTATTTCTCGGGATTATCGTGGAAAATGACCATTCCATCCTTTTGATTGATAGTAGCGTAAATCTCTCCATCTTCAATCTGTTTTTAAAAAAACATTAAATCATTATTATTTCAATATAAAAATTAAAATATTTTATACCATGTGCAATATATATTGTTCCGCTTCTTTGGGACCCGATAATTGTACTCGATTCGCCATATCAGAAAGCGACAACGTCAGAAATGTCTAATAAATAAAATATAAAATTAAAAATATAAAAATCTCGCAAAAACAAATAAAAATCCATTTTAACCTTTGTTAATCTCTGGATGTTCTTCTTATATAATGACGCGATACACTGCATCACTAATCCCATATGATTATCCTAGAAAAAAATAATTAACTCATTAACTATTTATGATTTATAAATTTTCAGCATAAAATCGAATTTTTCTGCATAAAATTCGATTTTTATTTTTTCAGCATAAAATCGAATTTTTCAGCATAAAATCGAATTTTTCAGCATAAAATCGAATTTTTCAGCATAAAATCGAATTTTTCAGCATAAAATCGAATTTTTCAGCATAAAATCGAATTTTTCAGCATAAAATCGAATTTTTCAGCATAAAATCGAATTTTTCAGCATAAAATCGAATTTTCAGCATAAAATCGAATTTTTCAGCATAAAATCGAATTTTCAGCATAAAATCGAATTTTTCAGCATAAAATCGAATTTTTCAGCATAAAATCGAATTTTCAGCATAAAATCGAATTTTCAGCATAAAATCGAATTTTTCAGCATAAAATCGAATTTTTCAGCATAAAATCGAATTTTTCAGCATAAAATCGAATTTTTCAGCATAAAATCGAATTTTTCAGCATAAAATCGAATTTTTCAGCATACTCTAGTAAAAACGTCCTGATGTTTGGTGATAATCAATCGCACTTCATCCGGATTGTTGGTCACGTAAGCCGAAGCTAAGTCGTGATAAGCTTGACTCAGTGGCTTAATAAATCTACTTACAACTTGGGACGTGTATTTCGGGAAATTCATAATCTCAAATTACAAAAACAAGAAAAAAAAAAGAAAAAAAGTTAATATAACAAAAATTAATTTAATTATTAATTATTTCTTTACCTTTCCGTGTAAAATCAGCGAAACCAAAATATATTTTTTGTACGCCTCCAACATAATGTGACTTACGGCTAAACTCGGAGTGGTAATTGCAACTTCAAAAAAATACAACGCTCGGCCGTAGTTTTTAAGCGCCGTATAAATCATACCGGCGTAGTAATAATACAGCAAAAAGTGTTTAGCTTCGAATTTCCCATTTTCTTTACTGATATCCGTCACGTCCAAATCCAGAAACTCCAAAGCCGGTTTCATGCATTTCGCTAGAAGACACAACTAGAAAAAAAATAATCAAAAATTAAATTTTATTCATAAATAAAATGACATTTTCAAATTCATACCTGACACAAATCGGCGTGAATTGACGTCAATTGAGATGGAAATAACTGAATTTTGCGAATTGCTCTGCATAAAAGATCGATACCGCGAATCGGCTGTTTACGTTCGACCAAAGTCTGCGCGTACAAGTGGCATAAATCTGCGTCTAAAATAAAAATAAAAATACAAAATAAAAATCGAGTTAATACATGTTATCAATTTAAATATTGAAATAATGTAATTTACATAAGTTCGTGCCCACTCGGACTTGTTCACCGTTGCTACTAGTGATGAATTCTGTCACTTGGGCGTACAACGGTTCAATATCTTGAATATTTGGCAGGGAAAGTTTGACGCATCTGAAATTTTGAATATTAAATTAATAAATTGTATGAATTAAGTGTTTCGCGTATAATTAGTACAGAATTGCAAGGATTCCCAACGAATGCTGCTGTAAATCCAACGTCGCCAACACATTATCAAGATGAGCCGAATTTTTAACTAAAATTTCCGTACTGATATTAAGATATTCGCACAACTGGACGAAATTCCCTAAAACGATAATTTAAAAATTCAACATTAATTCATTAGAAATATCATTAATATTTACCTTGTAGAGAAAGAGTCCGAACATTATTTACAAACTGCTCCAAAGCTGATGCCATCCTTGCAACTATTGAAATCTAGTAGAACAACAACGAAGTATCTTGCGCCGCCTAGCTTACAATCACAGCGCCACGGCGTGTCAATTCGTCTAATCTTGTTGTAAACATGGCGGGATTTGGAGATAGGTACGGGTTAAAATTAAGTAATTAACACGGTTTTTCGTTATCCAAACGCCACTTACCCCCGATGACGAGCATAAAAATTGAAAAACTCAAATCCTAACCTCTTAAAACCACAAAATGGCGCATTCCACGCGAAAAAATATAAAAAATTTACAAAATAACGAAGAGAATTTAGGTCAAACCAAACTAAACTCGTCCAAACGCTTTATTTATCGCTCTTACATAAACGTAAAACATGATTCGATCACTTTACTAATTGATTTATTTTTACATCTTACGAAATCTAGCGAATTCAACGATACTGTGATAATTCGGGAAATCTACGACGGCGAGAATTCTCAAGAGAAATTCGAAAACGAACTGGAACGAGCGCTTGAAACTTGCTGTCCGACTATCGTCATCGAGCCATCGAAACTAGGCGATGACACATCGCGCTGGATCGCTATTGGCAACTGCCTGCACAAAACTGCCGTTCTCTCGGGATTCGGATCTCTCGTGACTGGACTTATATGGCCCGACCGACCGTACATCTACTGTCCAATGGGCGCCGTTAGTTTATTTTGTACGGGATTGTACAGCGTATCGTGGCAGTTCGATCCGTGTTGTAAATACCAAGTGCTTCGCGATGCTCAAAAACTAGAGCGGTTCCAGCAGCGATTGAACAGTTTGACTTCGTCCTCGCCCGTCGTGTTGCTTAGACACGATGATCGCAGAAGGAAATTATTGCATTCTATAGTAACTGTTTTATCAATAGCTTATTGCACCTGGCGATTGACTCAATTGTACCCATATTTAAAGTATATTTGATGTTGTGTGTTTCTATTTTTGTTTTTTTTTTTCTTTTCTTTTTTTGTTTTGTTTTGGAAAAATTCGATGAAAATTCGAAATTAAATTAAATTAATAAAAAATAAATAAAAAGAAATGTTACACGTTGTAATGGTAAACTCGAATTAATTGAAGGAAAAAGAAGAAAAAAGAATTAATTAATAAATAAATTGTACAAAGATATTTGTTATTTATCCATGATTAGCGATTTTTTTTTTTTTTTTTTTTTATTTTATTTTAATTTTCGGTTATTTTTTAGTTTTTTCGCTCGTTTTTGCATCAATGCGAAGTATAATGACGGACAAAGTAGTCGCAGATAAATTGCGAGTGTTGGGATCCAACCGGAAAGATAAATTTCATTTTTTTCCAAAACGATCGCTTGTAGGATTTGTTTAGCTGCGAATGTCGGATCCATTCCGGAGGCCGTGGTGTCATCCATCACTAAAAAAAAAAAAGAAAAAAAATTATAATTATTATAAAATTATTATTTTTTGTTTATTTTCTATATTTACCTCCGTATGTTGATCCGTCACCATTCATCGCATTGAGGGATAAATTCGTTTTAATGTATCCTGGATTTATAACGGTTACTTTAATATTCGTATCGACTAATTCGGCTCTTAGAGAATCGAAAAATGCTTGAAGTGCATGTTTAGATGCCGAATCTGGAATTAAAATTAATTTATTCAAACAATTTAGAATAAAATTGAATGAAATTTAATTTACATGCTGATCGATGAGGTATGGCTACTTTTCCTTGAATACTTCCAATCGCGACAACGTGACCGCATTTATTTTTCATCATTTGAGGTAAAATAGCTATAAAAAAATCAAAAAAAATCAATTATTTATTTATTTATTTATTTATTTATTTCCGAATATAAAACAGAGAAAAAAATAAAAAAATATAAAAAAAAACCTTTTGTAAGTGCAATTTGGCCAAAATAATTGACAATCATCACTTTAATATCGACTTCGACAGCCGTACTTAATATATCACCGCGGTAACTGATTCCCGCATTATTGATTAGTATATCAACTTTTCCATAAAAATTTAATGCTTCTTTGGCTTTATCGGGTAACGATTTCACATCTGCTAAATCCAACTGTAAAATAACAGGCTGATGTTCCGGTAAAACCTAAAAAAAAATAAAATAAATAAATGTATTCAAAAAATAAAATAAAAAAATTAAAAAAATCTTTATTAAATTTCATCTGTTTTTATCAATTTTAACCCGAAAAATCGAAAATTTGATCGATTTTAACCCAAGAAATATATAATTTCATTAAACGTTATGAATTTTAACCCGAAAAAT
>JH431501.1:49206-65371 GCA_000239455.1 Strigamia maritima
AAAAAATTCAAATTAAGCGAGTGGAATCTTGCTTCTCATTAAATGTCTTCGTATTTAAATAGACACAAAAAAAAAAAAAAAACTATATCAATAATAAAAAAATGTATAGAATCATTTTTCGGTAATAAATAAAAATTTGTGACTTTATAATTCATTTTTGAGCTTTATTATTATTATTATTATTATTATTATTATAAAATCATAAATTTCTCTAGTTACAATCAAGAAAAAAAAATAATAATTAAAATTCCACATTTAAAGCATAATCAAATAAATGGAAGAAAAAAAATCAATTACCGGTACTGATTTGCTATTTTCATCGTGATTTGATTTTTTTTTTTTTTTTTCAAAACTGATATGACTTATTCCTGGTAGATAAGACACGAAAATCACACGACAGTGAAAAACTGACTTAACAGCTGCGAGGGTTGGGTAATTTATTATTTATTTATTTATTTATTTATTGATCGATCAAAAGCTGATACTGTGATGAATCATTCGTTTTATTAGCTCAGATCTTCCATTCCTAATAGAAATCACTTAAAAATTGTAGCAAATTAACGACTGATTTTTTTTTTTTTTCTGACTTCTTTCTTTCTTTCAATTGGGCAAAAATACATATAAAAGATTGTCCATACAATATTTTATTTGTTTAAATCTTAAGAAAAGAAAATCAAACGTTAGAAAAGTAGAAAAAAAAAAAGTGAAATATGAAATATAGAAATGCTCAATTGCCTTTCAATAATTTCCTCTCATTCGTAATGAATAAGCAAAATAATTCCCTGATTTTGGATGGATTTGATCTCGCCTTTCAACAAAATGTTTCGGGCAAAAAGGAAAATTGGCATATACAAGAAAAAAGGCACAATGGAAGATGTAAGCTCCACTAAAGCATCGAAAAAAGAAAAAAAAATCAATCTTATTATTCCCATTCTTTTTTGATTTCAAACGCCCATTCCCATTTCAGATGCTCCGTGTTATCGTCATCGGTGAAACACGATTTAACGGAGTAGCCGCCTCTCGCGAGCAATCCTGACGGGGCGTCTTCGAGAGGTGTCAAATACGATTGGATTTCTTGTTTCGGAGCGTAACTACCAACCATGTGCGCCATTTTGTCAACTATTAGAAAAATCAACAGATATTTGTTAATTTTTATTTATTTATTTTTTTTTATACAAATTTTAAAATAAAATAAAAACCTTGAATTCCTTTTCTGTAGGTTTTCTGCACGTATTTGAGCCCGGTAACGATTTCACGTTGCACAAGGAAATCGATTCGGATTCGATATTGCACTCCTTCTTTGATTTTAAATTCTTGTTTCTTTAATTGAGTCAAATCACCTGTGAAAATAATAAAAAATAAATTCTTCGAAAATTTTGATTTTTTTAAATTTTTTTATACCTGTTAAATCTAACTCAATGTCCGTTCGTCCTGCAGCGACCAATACGAGTTTCTGGACGAGAACTTTTCGAGGATCATCAGGAACTAAAAAACAAAAAAAATTATTAAATTATTATTTTTTTTTTTAAATTTTTCTTATAAATTATATGTGCACCAATGATAATAGTTTCGGTCGTGGCATTTCCTAGTAAAGTTTCTTTATATTTTCTCAAACTTTCATCGTTTTCATCAGCGGCTAAAATGTCCTGTAAAGACTTTTCCGGTGGTGGTTTGTACGAACTGATTTCTTCCTCCTCCTCCTTCACTTGATCGACCACTTGTTCGTTTTCGTCCGACATTTGCAGATTTCTGTCAAATAAAAAAACACAATCAGCATTAAATTCATCTTTCATTGAATTTTTACATTAATTTTACTTATAATTTTGGTTTTTAATGCTTTTTTTGTGTGT
This sequence comes from Strigamia maritima, assembly GCA_000239455.1. Taxonomy (NCBI): domain Eukaryota; kingdom Metazoa; phylum Arthropoda; class Chilopoda; order Geophilomorpha; family Linotaeniidae; genus Strigamia; species Strigamia maritima. Next base: position 51,057 of record JH431501.1, read on the forward strand.
AAAAAAATGCTCATTTTTACGATTATGTGAAATATAAGATGGCGCCCAGTTATTTGAACCACTTAAATACCTCAACTTTCTTTTTAAATTCATTTTTGCTTATTATTTAATAAAAGAATGAGTTTCGAGATCAATTACTCACTTCTCTCGATGTAGGCAACGACGGCTGACAACGACTTTTACAATTGGAAGACGATTTTCAATATGGCAGGAGAGTTCCCTTTTTTCCTTTCCTAGCTCAGTTGCGAATGAAGGATTGCGCTTCACAATATTAGATCTGAGTCAAGAAAACATTACGTCATAATATAATAAAAACAAGGTGCACCATTCCGACACCTATTGAGAATGGGGATTAACTAACGTTGGTTAGAATATGGCTTCCCGTGTTGTTCCTACAGCTGTAAAACAAGTTAAACCGATTTTATCCACCGATAAAACCGAAGCTCGACGTCGAGTTTTGAATTTATACAAGGCATGGTATCGTCAAATTCCGTGGATCGGTGATTTTCTTCGATATAAACGAATTATTATCGCATTCTAATCTTTTTTTTCTCTCGTGTTGTTTAGTTATGGAACATGACATACCTGTGAATGTCATCAAATGCCGCGAAAAACTGCGAGAAAAGTTTTTGGAAAACCAGCACATTACGGATACCAGGACTACCGACATGCTAGTCATTAAAGTGATGTCCAGAAATAAGAAAAAAGTGATGAAAAAAAATGACATTTATTTTGTCTATTTTGTCAATTTTCTCAATAGGGGCAAATGGAACTCGTAGAAGTGACCAAATTTTGGAAACAACGGCATCACGTGATGGCTTATTTCAAGGACTCGCAGGAGCCACGTGCACAAGATTTCTTGTCGAAGTTTTTAGCCGGTCACGAATAATGTGGCAGTAATTCAACAAAAGATGTAGTGTAAATAATATGAAATTTAGATCGAAATTTAAATTTATTGTAGTAAAATACTGGACATTTTATGAAAAGATGTTGGTATCGGAATGTAAGAATCTTTTTCGTGTTCCCTTCTGCCAATAAATTACTCATTACGTACGAAAAAAATATTTCATTTAATTAATGATGTTCAAGATTGAGTTACACTATTTCGTGATAGAATTAATGCTTGACCAGCTAAGTAACGACATTCTTGGTCTTTGTCGTGCGAGACTACACCTGAAAAAGATGGAGGAAAAAAAAAAATGAAAAATTATAAAAACTTTTTAAATTTTTAGATTTTAGACCTTGTAGCCATTGAATGCATTCTAGGAAATCGCACTGGAAGTCTTGATACATCATGTGTGATGGAACGGCGAGTATTAGCATACAAAAAGCAAATAAAACGCTTTTTCGAATGTAGCTGAAATAAAAAAGAATGAAAAATTATCTTTTACGATTTAAAATTATAATCGAAAACTTACGATTCAGGATGAAATCGCAATACTAATATAAAATCTAATAAACTTCTCGCCATCTGCGGCACAATCTGCAAAAAAAAAAAAAAAAAAAAAAAAAAATACAAAAATATTTTTAAAAAATCAAAATTTAATCAACTAACCGGCGCATTAATCGCGGCGTACATAATATTTCCTAACGTATGTAATAGTCGACCTAACACGATGCAGTCATCGCCTAATAAATCGAAACTGTTTCGTCTTTCGTCGAAATTCCTCATCAAATCGAAGAAAAAGTATCCCGCTACGGGTGCAAACCGACTGGCAATCGCATTCGGAGTTTTTTTAGCCTTTTTCATTAAATAGTCAAATATTATTTTTATTTTTTAAAAAAATAATTTATTTTTATACTTTATGAAAATATTTCGTTTTGCTGGCAATGCGTTTCGCGATGATCTCCTTCCAGTCGTCAATTTTTTGAGGAACCAGCGCTGGACTTTGCGAATTTTCACTCATTTCTTGAGAATTATTTGCATTTGTTGGTTCCGACAGTTCTTGCGCAGCGGCAGTTAATACCTGTCAATAAAAAAAAAAATCAGAAATCAATCGAATAAACAAATTTGCAGAAAATACTTCTAATATGTCTAATCGTTGGCGCAGCGAATAATTGGGTTCAGAAAATTGTCGAGTTAAATAAATCGCCACCTAGAAGAAAAATAATGAACCAAAATTCTTAAAAAAAAACAAAAAAAAACACATTTCTATTCGTTTTACTTTGACCGGTGAACAAACGAGAGCAGCCACGAGACTTTTCTGGCGCAGAATAAGAAAATTGGTTATGCTGCAATTATCTTCCAAATGTAGTAAAACTTGAACAACTTCCGTCGCCAACTGAAAAAATTCAATTAATAAATAATATTTCATTAAAATTCTTATCAAACTCACTTCGGCAGACAAATCGCGTTCATTGCGAATTAAATATTCGGCGGTTTGTAAACAAATTTCCGTTCGATCCGGATTATTTTGATCGATGAGTCCTTCGAGACAATCGCGTAAATAACTCGGTTTTTTCATCTTGGATACTGGCGCGTCGTTCGACATGTCGTACGGTTCCAAATCATCGTCGCTATCCAAATCTTCGACTTTATCTTCTTTTTTACTTAATAATTCCACGGGGTTTTCAAGATCCAGCGTTTCCAGTTGCCTATTGAACGATTTAAATGAGTTTATACAATTTTATTAACAAATAATTTCGAATTACTCGGTGATTTCATCCATGTACGAAATATCAATTTCTCCCGTTAAAACATCGGATTTGATCAATGCCTTTAATGATCTCGTTTCTTCGGTGTCCCGATACTGATTTTCAAAGAAATAAATTTTTAAAAACCGTCAAAACAATTTTTTTTGTATAAATCGCACTTCGAACTTCAATGGAGGCGCATCCGGGTCTATGAGGTGGATTAAACACTCTGCAGTAACCATCCCTAAAATGCGAATATTCTCGTGCGGACTTCCTAGATGGCACGAAACACCTTCCATCAGTTTCACGACCAATTCTGAAATAAAAGAAATAAAAAATGGTTATTTAATTTAATTTGTTAAAAATTTAAGAAATTCATACCGTCTCGTAATATTGATAGATTTTCGCGTTTCAATAACCCCGCACAAATCAACAATGCTTTTGTGATGTAGATGTGTTGACTTAAGGACGTTTGATTCACGGCAATTTTGTCGCCCCAAATTGCTAATAACGACTTAAATACCGATATCGATAATTCCACACTCGTTTCATTCAAATATCCCAAAATATTCCACGAAACTTTGTCCTTAAAATTTAAAATTTAAAAAATAAATAAATTAAAAATAATGAAAACGAACATTCGCAATATTTTACATCATTAAACGTCCGTAATAGTAGGAATTTTTTAGTCAAAAGCATTCGAAGTTTACTATTAATCGTGACAGCATCGCCTAAAACAACCGACATCCATTTCATCCTATAAATAAATAAAGAAATCGCATAAAAATTCGCAATTATATTGAAAATATGAAAAATAAAACTGACTGCGGAACTAATTTGACTAAACTGGACAACATATTTTCCAAATGTCGATCGGGAACATCGAGTAGAAATTTCTGACACATCCGTCGCCATATGTAATCGTCGCTTCTAATAAGTCGCGTTAAAAGACACATCAAAACTGCATCCGCTCGACCAATGGCGCAACATCTTCCATATAACCGACTTAAAAATTGCAGGGAACAACTTTTTTCCTCTCGTAGTTCATCGGCAACCATTTTTAATGTAATCACAATCGCGGCCGATATATTTTCGAAATATTTTTCCGGGTAAAATATTAATCTGTCGAATAAAATAAATATAAATAATATTTCTTTTTAACTTTAACATTAATACAAACCTGTTATTCATCTGTAATTTATTTGCTAATCGTTCAGGAAGCGAAATAACCACATTTATCAGATCGTTCCAAACACATTCGTGTATAACGAATGAGTTATTTTCCAATTTACAGATATTTATAAAGAGTTTCGATAGTTGTTTCGGTTTTATAATAGTTTCTATTAGTGTTACGCATTTTTCCAGTTTAAAAGATGGCCTGTAAATATATAAAATAAAGTTAATAATCGAGATAATACGTGTTTATGATGATAATTTGTACTTCATGGCGCCAATTGCTGAAACCAAAGCGATCAACGAATCGTTTAAACTTCCTTTTAAGAAAAAATCATCGAATATAGCTAGTTGTTCGGTGTTCCAAGTATTTTCTAAACTGGAATCGATGTTTTCTAGTAGAAAATAAAGAAATCGGATGTAGTGATGTTGAATAAAGTCGATTTTCTCTTCGATGGACACTGGCGAATCGACACCAGGAAGATAGCAGTGAAGTCTTGACAATGCTTTAACGATTTGTTGTGAATCTTTAGTTGAATTAATAGAATTTTTAACTTCTTTTACTGTTTCGTTCATGTTGACCATGAAATTTCAACTTCTCCTACTCATACGCCGTCTATGAACTTGTGTTCGAACGAGTAATGAAAATTTCAGTCTGCAGTTAACTGTCATCTAGTGGTGAAGTTGTGTAACCGTAACCCAAACATTGCTCGTCTTAATCCATCTTGTAATGCTTTTAAAACAAAATATAGTATTTATTTACTATGAAGTTTGTTTTTTTCGACTAGAAATCTTGTTTTAAACATTAAAACTAATATTTTCATGTAATTTGAATATTTGATTGATGAAACTGGAGTAATGACATCATTATTATTCTTTGCTACTAAGAGCTGACATATATCTTGTGACAAGTTAAATTTCAAAATATACAAAGCAGCAGACAAATTTATTGCAACATGTATTGCATAATTTGTAAATTTCCTTAATGTAATAAATCAAAAAAAATAAAAAATTGAAATTCATTTGTTCCAACGAGCGTAATTACCATCACATTAATGGCGTCCTCTCAAATAACTCATCTTTTTACGACAATTTAATCATTTAAAAAACGTTAAAACGAAATAACAAATAAAAACTGATGATATCTTCATGATACTACGCATAGATTCCAAAAATAACACCTATAAACGGGTATAAATAAAGTATAAACAGTCCATCTCACTGAAAAATGTGATACCATTTGATTTCCCCAGAGTGCGCGACTGTCCTCCACAACAACACGATAAAGTTGCAACATTTGGCGCGTGAATTACTTCGATATACTTGGCCCGCGTCACTTGGAAGCCGAATGAATTCAATTTTCATTTTCATTTTGCATATCACAAAGCATCAGTAAAAGGATTCTTTCCATTATTATCATTCTGTGGAAGTTTTGATGATAAGGTTTCATTCAAATCACGTTCTATAAACAGCCTATTACATCGATAATAATAAATAATAGAGATTGTTCTATAGAGTTCACTCATCCTGTGTTCATTATTTTGTTATGCATCAAAGCAGTTGTTTCAGCTTTAGAATTTTTTTTTTCTTTTCATATTTTGTTGTTATTTTTTATTTTTTTGTTTCGATTTGTGGGAGAAAAATCGAAACCTGATTTTGTTTTCGTATAATAAGTTACAGTGGACTTTAATTATATTTATCAAAATAATAATAATAATAATATCAAGTGTTTAAGGAAGTTTTGGTTTTTTATTACTTTTTTCCAGTTGACTTTTTTTTTTTCTCACGTTTTTTCACATTTTGTTTATTATTTTTTAATTAAAAAAAAATGTATATGTACAAGAAAAAAAATAAATAAAATAATAATTATAGTATCAAAAACAAACAAGTTTACAAAATAAATAAATAAATAAATAAATAGAAATATTTATAAAATGTAAGCCAAAATTATTTAAAAAAAAAAAAAAAAAAAAAAAAAAAAAAAAAAAAATAAAATAAAGTGTAGAATTACGCCACCAAATACCACATTTTATTATTATTTTCACAGAACATGAGACTAGACAAAAAAACATAGCTGCAACATATTAAAATGACAAATTTACAATAAATAATTAAAAAAAAAAAAAAAAAAATATATCAGATATATAAGTACCATATGAAATATCATATTAAAGTGAAACAGTTGTTTGTATATCTCGTTTAACACCGAGCAAAGTCCCTAAACGATCGAGATAAGATTCTACGAGCATAAATTAGGCTTTTGACTGATTACCACACACATTAGAAATTATTAAACATCATCAGTCTAAGCCACACACCGCTCCCCATCATGAAAATCAAAATAAAACGTAAAAAAAAAATTAAAAAACGAAATAACACAACTATGTCGTTTAAGAAGTTTCTTGCTACTATGATGATCGGGATGATGGCCAGGCAACGACTGTCGACGTCTCCGCACAGCCGGACTGAGCGCATACGGGACCCTCGCTTGCGCGAGCAGTTCTTTGAAAACCGACACAATATTCACGTTGTCTTTAGCCGAAGTCTGAACGAATCCGTTCTCCCAGTCGATCGTTACGATAGTTTCGGCCATTTCTCGACTCACCTGCCAACTTGAAAGCTCCAAATCGGTCTTATTGCCCACTACGACCAACGGACTCGACGGTTTAGACGATAAAATGAGTTCCCTGAGTGCGCGAACTTCGTCGAAAGATGCCGCATCGTCCACCGCGTAGACCAATAAGAACGCATCGGCATTCGAGATAGCCAGAGCTCTCATAGCCGGGAATTCGTAATAGGCTCCGGATGTGTCTAAAATGTCTAGAGTGAGTGGACATCCGGCCACGTCGTATTCGCCGCGATGCAACTCTTCTAAAGTTTGTTTGTACTGCGGTACGAAGCGGTCGTAAAGGAATTGCGAGATGATGGCCGTTTTGCCCACTCTTGTGGCGCCCATCGCCACTACTCGGTAGTGGTCTTTCGGTTTGCTTTTCTCTCCTTCGGCGCACGGCTGTACGAGTAGCTGCACCGAACTGTGCGACGCGCTCGGCATTGTTATCGGTTGGGTGGGCCGGCTTGTCTGCAGCGATGCGTGTTAGGTTCAGGTGTATCGAGCACGAGAGCTATTCGAGATCTGCGCTATGTGGCACCGATGCGAGTGTCTTTTAAGCGAAAGGCGCGTTGTGACGTCATGTGTTACCGCAGTTTGTGTTCATGATTCTGCGAATGCTCTCGACACCGAGTTTATGATGACTTTTAGATGGAAATGTCGAGTTTATATAAAAGCGAAACTTACTCTCGAATTATAGGGAATTAAAAGTTATCAAGTTTTAAATTTAATAATGCAACAAAATACTCGTATCAACTTTAACAGGTGGTATTGGAATTTCCTGATGAAAATATTTTCTTTTTAAAATTTTTGTTTATTTTTATTTATGTTAAAATCGATATTTTCATATTGAATTGATATTTTCACATAAAATTGATATTTTCAATAAAATTGATATTTTCACATTGAATTGATATTTTCACATTGAGTTGATATTTTCACATAAAATTGATATTTTCAATAAAATTGATATTTTCACATTGAATTGATATTTTCACATTGAGTTGATATTTTCACATAAAATTGATATTTTCACATTGAATTGATATTTTCACATAAAATTGATATTTTCACATAAAAAATTGATATTTTCACATAAAAATTGATATTTTCACATAAAATTGATATTTTCACATAAAATTGATATTTCACAATAAAATTGTAATTTCTACAATAAAATTAGAATTTTCACTATAAAAATTAGAATATTTTCACATAAAAAATACGACATTTTCACATAAAAAATCGACATTTTCACATAAAAATCGACATTTTCACATAAAAATCGACATTTTCACATAAAAATCGACATTTTCACATAAAAATCGACATTTTCACATAAAAATCGACATTTTCACATAAAAAATCGACATTTTCACATAAAAAATCGACATTTTCACATAAAAAATCGACATTTTCACATAAAAAATCGACATTTTCACATAAAAAATCGACATTTTCACATAAAAAATCGATAATTTCCACATTAAAAATTTTTATCTTCATTTGTCATCATCCCGGAAATGGAGATGATAAAAGCAAAGTTTTATTCCTTTTATGCAGAATAGAATAGTTTGTTTAGTTTTCCTATTCTTTGCCAATGTTTCCATTTCCGGATCCATTTTGATGATGGTAAACATTTTCTAGGTATAAATCAAATCGAATAAAAGAAGCGAAGAGAGTGAAACTGGGTCTGTGTTCTCTGTGTGGCCAAATGGGCACCCACACGTTCCAAGTACCCTGCCACAGTGGCACTATATACACATATGCCGAGTTGAGACGGAGTTCAATGCCCTCACTCTCGCCGGCCCCGGCATCGATTGAGTGGGTGGATGGGTTGGATCGTTACGTCATGGGAAACTCATGCACAGCTTTCAACCAGTGTAGGTCTGTGAATAGCTCACTCCTACATGCATCAACACCTCTTTGTTGTATGACGTTATTTATTATTTAATGTTCCATAATACAAATTCCGGCTAAAAGTATTCAATTTCTGATTTTTTTTTATTTTTTTTTGCTCATACTGAGAAACAAAATTAAAAAACTACCATGTCTCAAAAAATAAATTTTTCTAAATGCGGTATTCAACAATTCGTGCACGAAACTGAAAACTGAACTTTTTTGCATTGTACCGAAAGTATATATTGTGATATCTTATTTTAATCCTCTAGTCGAGCTGAGTCGAAAAATCATCGTTCCGTAGCCAAAAAATGTGCGCAACAATACAAAAACCCAAATGTAAAGAATTTTTTCAAATATTTTACGAGCGTTTTCGTTCGTTAACAATGTCACGCACATTTTTGGACTACGAAGCAATGATTTTTTAACTCGGCTCGACTAGAGGATTAAAATAAGATATCACAATGTATACTTTCGGTACAATGCATAGGTCATTAACCAATGGGAGTTTTGTGGACGAATTGTTAAATAGAGTTTAGGAATGAAATCATTGAGGCTCAGAAAGCAGATCCAGTTTGGAAGAAAATTCGAAACTATGAATAAAACGGTGTTTAATTTTTGAAGATTTTGCTCAAGTGTTCGTGAGAAAAAAAATTTAAAATTACCGAAATGAGTTTTATAACCAAGTTAGGCCATAACTCAAAAAATAAATTTTTCTAAAATGATGATTTTCTTCCAACTAGGAATGAAATCATTGAGGCTCAGAAATCAGATCCAGTTTGGAAGAAAATTCGAAACTATAAATTAACGATGTTCAAATTTCTTGCTCAGTCTTTTTTAAATTGGATCTAAGGATCTACAAAGTCCTTAAAAAAAGTCTTAATGATTCTATGTAATTGTTGTCAACAATCAAAATTTAAAAAAAATTACTGTGACCAGAATTTTATTCCAAATCAGGATATTTAACTACGTACATACCTCAAAATGTATGAGAACAAATACATAGCTCAATTATGACTTTTTTTGAGGACTTCGCAGACCCATACATCCAATTTAGAAAAGTTTCCAAAGAAATTGAACATTCTAAATCAGTTTAATTTTTGATTTTATCTTCAACCGTTCTCGAGATATTGCCAAAATTGCAAAAAAACCTGATTTTGGTAGTTTTTAATTTTTTCTCAGTAATTACTTAAACAATCTTTAAAAGTTTTACACGAAATGATAGTTCTACCATTCCTACAAATCCTCTTAAAACCATTTGTCTATCTGTATTAAAGCTTTTAAGAAATTTCCATTTTTCCGCCTTTAAAAAAGTGCTTGATGACCGAATACTCTTTGCATCGCCAGTTTTGTTGTTATTCCGTTGCTATGGCTAACAATATCTTTGTTGTTTTGTTTGATAATAGGAAAAACAAAGCAATTCCTGGAGTTAGTTATGGTGTGTCACGGTATATGATTTATAACGAGTTAAAATAAATATTTAAACAACAAACAAAAGCGAAAACGAGATAAACTTTTAGTTCCAGGAATCTCTAAAACCCTTTAAACGAATAAATAAAACACACGTCGTAATCGGCGACCCATAAATTCATTAGTTCTTTATTCAGCCCTTTCCACCTGTTTCCAGTCTAGTTAATAGCTGCACAAATTCATCAACAACAAAATTTGAATGAAAATAAATGAAAAATTGTTTGAGTTATGTTTTATTTATGTTTTAACTACGTGTTTGCACGTAATGCGACGTGAAAATCGTCTTCGGTGGCATTAAACCGAGTGCCAATGAAGATTTTACGGCTTAGAATTCCATTTTGCACGTATTAGATATTTTTCAATTTTTCAAAATAAACGAGTCATTTGAATGACCGCGTATTCTTTCGAACGTCGTAAACGAGTGCAGTGACACCGGGAAGTTTCGATTTAGATGTCGTTTAATGGATACGACAGCTATCTATCAGTTTGGAGGAAGAGAAAATGTTCCAAAAATGCTCAATTAATACATTTATTTTAGCGGCGTATCGGTTGAGTTTCAATTTCGTGTAGAATCGAAACTCGGAGGTTGTTGACCCGATATGTGACGCTTTAATTTTTAGGCGGACGACAAAGTTGTTGCTACTTTTCTTTTCTTTTTTTTTTTTTGGGAATGGAATTTTTGTTCTCTCGGAAATTTATGCAAAAAGTTTGCGAGGCGTGGTGCATGAATTTCATTTTTTAGACACTTCCGGTTAATGAAACTTTGAAAAAAAAAAAAAAAAAAAAATTAAAATGAAATCGAATTTCTGACGTTGTATGGTTTAAATTTTAATAATAAATGCAAATGAAATTATTTATTTAAATTTTTTATAAGGAAAAAAGAAAATCTGGTTGTCAGGAGTGGGGTTTGAACCCACGCCCGCATTTGCGGACCAGATAACCAACAACTAGGCTTAAGTCTGGCGCCTTAGACCACTCGGCCATCCTGACCACATGCATTATTGATACAATGTTTATAAAAGTATCTTTATTTGTTTAATCTAAAGTAAAAAATAGAGGTAACAATTGTAAAAGAGAGAGAAAATGATTTTTAAAAAAATGATGTAATTCGAATTCCTGTTGATATTGGAGTAATAAATCGATAATAAATCAAAACATAAATAAAAATATTTTTTTTTATTATATATATATATATATTTGTAATTAATTAAATTATAAAAATAAAATTAGAAATTAATTAAAAAAAACTTTAAAAAAAAAAAAAAATTTTGTCAGAAGTGGGGTTCGAACCCACGCCCGCATTTGCGGACCAGATAACCAACAACTAGGCTTAAGTCTGGCGCCTTAGACCACTCGGCCATCCTGACTATACATTACTAGCACTTTATTTATATATATAAACATTAAACATTTAACTATAAAATAGTTTACTTAATTATTTATAATTTTAAAAATCATTTCACATATAAATTTAAAATAAAAAAATTTCCACATTTTTCAAATTATAAAAAAAATTACCCGGACCAGATGACCACCAATAAGGCTTAAGTCTGGCGCCTTCGACCACTCGGCCATCCTGACAGATGTGACTAATGCCTTACATCTCCATATTTAATCAATAAACCATAAAAAAAATAAAACAACAATTTATTTCTTATAAAATGTTTTAAAAATAAAATAAACCACAAAAAGAAAATATCTTGTTATTGATTACTATAAAAATGTTATTGCATTTTTCCTTTCGAAGTAGCTGACGTTTGCCGGCTTTCTTTTGCACTGCAGTCGTTTCACTTTCCAGCTGGCCCATCAGTATACCCAAGTTTAGAGTTGAATGACCGCTGCAAGCTGCAGGCTGCACGACTCTTTTCCCTCTTTTCTATGTTCAACATGAGAATTAAAGCAAAGCACATCTCTTTCTATTAACATCACCCTGGATAGAAATTCCAACGGACTTGCGCTGTTGATAATTACAAGCAAAATGCCAGTCATAAACGAAGTGGAATGTAATGGGAAAGGAAAACCTGATGTCCACAACTTAAACTGCGCACAAAATTCTCATCGATTATTCTCAAGACAAATTAAATGCATCTTAAAATTTTAAATTTCACTTTATTATTACATATTAGCTCAGCTTTTATAAACACAACTTGGATTGATTATTTTCATCAACATCTAAGATGCCCAGGGTTACGGTATGAATCCATTTTCTGGCGAACTTCTTAGCTTCCATTCAGATAGTTTCGAATTTTCGTCCAAACTGGATCCGATTTCTGAGCCTCGATGATTTCATTCTTAGTTGGAGGGATATTATTTAAGATTTCAGTTAAAGCACTGTGACAAATCTCACATTTTTAGCACCTTTTCTTCTAAATCCCTTTTTATTATTTTCATCAACATCTAAGATGCCTAGGATTATGGTATGAATCCATTTTCTGGCGAACTTCTTAGCTTCCATTCAGATAGCTTCGAATTTTCGTCCAAACTGGATCCGATTTCTGAGCCTCGATGATTTCATTCTTAGTTGGAGGGATATTATTTAAGATTTCAGTTAAAGCACTGTGACAAATCTCATATTTTTGGCATCTTCTCTTATAAATCCCTTCACACTCGCATTGCATTTCCGGCTTTTCGCAGTCGCGCCAAACTTTAAAAATGAAGATTAATCGCTCAATCTTTTCCTGGTTAATCTAGCTTAACAAACTTTATCACTTTAATGAGTTGATCCCCTCAATATTTATCCTTTAAAAGTGCTTAAGTCTCCTAACTTCCTTTCCAGGAAGTTGCCTTCCATTTTCTAGAGGGAAAAGATCTATATAAAGTTTATTCTTTACACAGCTGTCATGTTAGCTTGAGTCAGAGCAACTGGAATTGAGTTGATTCTGCACTACACCTGTGTACTGTGTATACTCTGTGTTGCTTTTAATGAGGCAAGTGAAGGGAGAAATGAAATTTTTCTCCTCACAATTTTGATGGAGTGTTAGAAAAGCAGCCTCGTGTTTTAGACATAATTTTTTAAAGGTTAATTTGCTGGAAATAAAGTTGTTACGAAAGATTTTGTTTTTGTTTTTCTATTCGATGACATTCTCATGGCTCGCTGCACTCTTTTACGGTTTTACATTAATCACGCTTGACAAGTTGTTGTCGTATCCCTATCTTGACGTTATTCAATTTATACAAACCCTTATAGTATTTCACTAGACGTCTCATGTGCAACATAGCACATAATTTTTGAATTTTAAAAAAAAACATTTATGAAATTCGTAATGTGTGTTTTCTAGAAAAAATTAAAATACTTTTCCGATCTCTAAAAAATTATTCGATTTTTTGAATTCAGCGAAAAATTCTCTTTCAAATGAACTTGTTTTCATATTTTTTAAACCACTTTAGACTGAGAATACAATTCCGGCGCCATTTGCAATATGACATCATCACCAGCAGCTAATCATATTGCTGAAATACAGTTACAATCTTACACGTTCACAATCTGACTTGATTAGAAACTTTACAGTAGTAAAATGTTGAGATATTAGCCAAAACCGGATCGACAAGATGACGAAGTAACGTACAACCTGGTGACAGTCGAACAAGAAGAAATTTAATGTGTAAACTAAAACCCGACATACATAACTAACCAATAATAAACGAGTTAACACTAAAAGATGACTGACAACATCAAACACATTGATTATAAAACTTTAAAAATAAAAATATCCAGTAAGCTACAGAGTATATTAGCTTATCGAAACTAAGCCAATGCAATTACATGTAATTTATAGAGTCGTAAGTCGTATACGTTTCCACACGATGAATAGGAAAACACATGTGTGTCATGTGGCATCATATGTAAACAGATGCGAATATGGTACCTCCATAAATTGCGAAAAAATAATTTATTTTCTTTTATTTAAAATAAAAAAATCTTGGATGCGAATAAGTAATCGATTTGAGTCATGAGTTTACCAGTTTGGTGCCACTTATGTTGTGAGTGGATGATAAAAGACATGAATTGCACGCAGCGAAACCTAAAAAACAGCGGCGAACGATCGAACGAAATGTATGTCGTCTCGTTTTATGACGACACGCTTTTTTTGTCTTTTGTTGATAGTTGCAGCTGCTGTCGTGAATGGTAAATAAACGAGTGATAAGGGAGCCAGCACAAACCCGGTCAATTGAAATGTGATAAACAATAAATACAATTTCTACTTCTATATTTTATATCTCGTTAAATAGGACACAAGCAGAGCGAATTTTCTTTTTATTTATTTCTTAGAAAATAATAATAAAAAATAAAAAAAAAAAAAAAAAATAAAAATAAAAAAATGATTTTTACGAGACAATTGAGACAATTTATGCGTAGATTCCGCGAAAAATAAACGTTAAAGACTCGAAAATCACCTTGATCTTTGACACTTCTTTTGTGCCAATTATCAGGAAACGGTTTCTAATCAAGTCAGAAGATAAAGGTCGGGAGACCATCATTCTTTACCCTTAAAAAACCATAAATCAAATACACAGCATCACAAATATAAAA
>AFFK01019282.1:0-18724 GCA_000239455.1 Strigamia maritima
CAAAAACTTTGTGCTCTTCCAATGTGTCCAGCTCTTCTTTCATAGCTGACACCCACTCATCCTTTTCAGGAGATGCCATAGCTTCCTCAAAAGAGGGCTCTTTAACTTCTGCCAAATAAACTCTAACAGTGTAACATTCCGGATCAGAGTCGACATTGTCATTTTCCGGCGTCATGGTCTGTTTCACCTTCATTGTCTGTGTCAACTGGAGAAACCGTATTGATTGAAGCCTCTGTTGGCTTCCAACTAAACTCCTCAGGATTATAGGGCACATTTAGGGTTTTCTCGCAATATTCTCGAATTTCAGGCCTACTTCTAAGGGGAAATCTGCGACCAGGCGCATAGAAATAAATGTCCCATTGCCCTTTAGTTGCTCCAGACTGATGCTGGACTTCCTCGCGCTCCCACCCCGATTTGTTAGGAACAGAAGTCCTATGAAAACCTCTCTTAGAGGAAGTTGGCTTTAAAAGTGTCGTAGATACTGGACATTTTTCCTTCTAGAGGATACAAAAGAGGGAATATCCTGGATTTGAACTTATTACGCGCAGGACGTTTAGGTGCAGGACGCACAGGAGTCAAAGGTTGAGCTTGAGAGGAGATCTCATCATCACTCTCATCATTAGACTCAATAGTGGGAGTATATACCGTATCATTCCCATCCAAAATATTAAGGAGCGCATCATTATGATAAGTGCTAACTACATCCTTATATAATTTGGACTCATCAAATTTGATGTGTTTTGACTCATACACATCATTACTAATGGGATCCCAAATACGATAACCCCTGGTGCCCATGGCATAACCAATCATGACACCCTTCCAAGCTCTGGGTTCTAACTTACTAGCTCTACTTGCTTTAGGGATGTGGACATAAGCTAATGAACCAGGAATGCGCAAATGGGGAATAGACAAGGTCCTTTTCCTAAAAACTACATAAGGAACCTCGTTATCTAGAATGGGGATACCTATTCTTAAGATACACTTGAGTCAAGGCTAACTCTGCCCAGAGTGACTTAGGTAAGCCAGCTGCCAAAAGCATGGCTCTTACACTATTTAAAACACTCCGATTAATACGCTCAGCCACACCATTCATCTCTGGGCTGTACGCATTAGTTCTCTGTATATCAACTCCAAGGTTGCTTAGAAAACTCTCAAATTCACCTGAGGTGAACTCCCCACCCCTATCTGTGCGAATTGCCTTAATCTTATGGCCACTAAGCCTTTCTACCCTAACATGGAATTTTTTATAAGTTTCAAAAGCTTGGCTTTTAGACTTTAAGGGAAAAATCCAAGAATAACGCGAGAAATCATCTACAATACAATATAAGAATCGAGCACCACCTAAAGATGGAATCTTACATGGACCCCATAGGTCCATATGTAAGAGCTCTAAAGGATTCTTAGTCAAAAGGGAATTATCTGACTTAAAACTAGCTCTAGTTGACTTAGATAGCTCACAGTTATCACAGACAGTGTTGTGAACCTTCTCTTTAAGGTCAATACCCTTAACATTAACATCAGAAATCAAATGATTCAAGCCTTTAGTATACATGTGGGCATACCTCTGATGCCAAACATGAACTACTAACTGCATGACTCTCAAATTTGCCCATTGAACCAGTCTCAGAACAGCAATTTTCAGGTTTTGTTAAATTTACATTGCTCTTAGTATCAAAACTACTGCCCAAGTTGGCGGACCTGAACTGAACTGGACCCTGTACTTTGTAAAGCCCATTATCTAGCTTTCTGTACAATGAGCAAATTTTTGAATCAGATTTATACACCTTTAAACAGTTATTATAAATATGAACTTTGAATTTGGCTTGATCAATTTTTCCAACAGAAATGAGATTTCTCGTGTCATGTTTCATTGCGGCTGGCTGCAATCTCGGCACCAAACACTGCAAAACGATGGCTCTCGACTTGTTTTTGTCCTTCTCGTATTTTTCACGCTCGGCAGCGGATGCAGTCGCTAATGGCTCGACCTGTTTGCCTCTCGCAAATTTCCAAAGTCCTTTTTCTTCTAAAAGGAGCTGCACGTCGATTGTCCACTGTAATATTGGTCCTGTCCAATTTGTTCACTCCAGAGCGGCTGACTTCGTTATATCCTTCGCAGACATAATGTTGAGCTGAAAATAACTAAAAAACTGAGAGAAATGCTCAAACAGTAAAATTTTCAATTTTTGACCTTTAATTGCCCAAACTGATATTTTGGGCAATTTCTCACGTGTCCCAGGGTTGAAACCACCCTCTGCTACCAACTGAACGTTATAGTGGTCCGCCCTGGTCCTTTCGCACATTCGTGGAAGTGAACTGTGCTTTAAATGGTCAAAAATGAGCAAAAATCCATTTCTCGAATTTCGATGGAAAAGTCGGGATTTTCGGCCGCACGCGAGCCACCGCGAGCCGCCGGAGTTGTTCGCGAGGTCCCGTCGAAATCGATCTCGTTCAATTCGCGCACAACATTGCCCTATCGCTTCTCTGCTGGAATGAGCATGGAAACCATTGTCATTTGCCTGTAAATTCGAGGTTTGACCTCTAATATAATTCCAATGACATTGGCAATGACCTCTAATCAGTTTTGAGCAAAAACTCACTTCTAAATTGATGACAACTGCTTGGCTGTGATTATAATCACTTAGAACTGCATTGTCTTCCTTAAATTGAGTTAAACTCAAATGGACAATGATGTGAAATCCTGAAATCACTTGAAGTAGCATGGAGCAAAAACATCAGCCATCTTTCCTTGACACAAGAAGGTTAGAGAGTGTTTAATCTCAAACACTAGCAAACTACAGAATGGAATGATAAATACATAAAATGCCCATAAGGGCTATAAATAGCTTTTACAAGCTTAGGATCACAAACTGGACTAGTATGTGATCCTATCACACAAGAGAACTAGGATTCCAGCAAGTGACTACAGAGTGCATGGAACCTAGCTTAAAAACATAAGTTATCAAGTGCTGACTCAAACAATTATATAAACACATAAATGAGTCAGCTCATACATTATTATACAAAATCTATTGTAAACTAATTATGAAGCTATAAACTGAATTGATTATGACTTCTAGTCATTAAAATCAACTAAAATAAATAACCTTAAGGCACGGGTCTTAAGAAAGATCCGCACCTGTGTTTTAATACACAACTTATGCATAAAACACATTGATCACACGTGTTTCAGTTTACCTATGCCTACAATATATGTTTAGCAATCAGCATCTTGGTGCGTTACAATGCAAAACCAAAGCTTGTGCATTGGAATTGCATGATGCATCTGGAATTATGTTGTTAGCACAAAAGATAAATGCATACATTTGAGTAGTGAATCAAATTTAAAAGTTAATTGCTATGTGGACGCCAGTTGGGCGACTAGAATACCTGACAGGAAGTCAGTAACGGGATATCTAATAACGATTGGGAGTAACATAATTCTTTGGCGAACGACAAAGCAAGGCTTAGTCACTATGAGCGCTATGGAAGCAGAGCTTATAGCGTTATCTGAACTTGTCAAAGAAATAATTTGGTTTAAACGCTGTTTAGAGGAAGTTAGTAATGTTCGATGTTTAGTTTTTGAGAAAATAATTATAAATTGTGACAACCAAGCTGGTATGCACTTTATCCGTAATGATGTAGAAAATTTTAAAACCAAATATATAGACGTGAAGTTACAATTCGTCAGAGAACATTACAAAATAATTTATTGATTTAAAATATATCTATACTAAAAGAATTTAGCGGATATGTTAACTAAGCGGGTAAACAGAGAGAAGATTGTAGAGTTGTGTAAATACTTAGATGTTTATTGTTGATTGTTTTATTTACTTGAGGGAATAAATCCAAACGGGGGAATTTGTTGTGATATTCTGTGTTTGTTTGAATTTATTCTATATTGTATAAATACGTAATTATAGTTATTATGTTTAATTTATTTATGTGTCCAGTAAGTCACTGTACAATCATGTTTTATGTAAAATATGTAAGTTGGCTATTCAAAGCCTCTGTTTTTTAAGAGATATTTTTAGACATATTAAAAATATTACTCACTTGCGGTTTTGCTAGTGTCTTGTGAACTCTGCCTCATTTTTATGTCTCCAAAATACATGAAATTCCAGCAACAAATAACAGATTAACATGTTTCGTACGAAGGTGGAGGCATTTCGGTACAGGTGCTGTGCGGCTACGGCTGGGGTGGAATCACCTTGCCTTTTCCAAAGTGAGTAGAATCGATTAATATAATTAAACGTTATCTCACTCTTCTTTGTTTTGCAGTTCTCCAGTTCGTCGGCTAACTGCAAATCGTCTTTTCTGAAACGTGATCGAAATGCGACCTCAAAATCATCCCAGTATTCGAAGTGTTGGACGAAATCTTCAAACCATTGTTTGGCTTCACCCTTCAAATACGCAGGAATACAGCGGAACAAGGCTCGATCGAGCGAGTCTCTTTTCGCTGCTACGGTGCTTTTTACGGCGTCGAGGAAATTCAACATTTCGTCATCTGTCTCGGTTCCAGCAAACGCCGGAATGTTAATCTCTTAGTAGGTTACATTTTTGTTATCTCCACCATCAAGATCCTTAGGAGCTTTTGGTGGAGGTGTAGTGGTTCCACTTCCAACACCGGCCTGCCGCATGGCTTCGGCGAATACGCGGGCCATAACCTCAGGATCAAAAGGATTCGGTTCGGGCGTCGTTTTCGACGACCCTGGGTTTGCAGGTTTGGGTGACAGTGGTCTGGACGGGGGCACGTTGGGGTTCGCAGCTCCCGTGGTTCCACCGAGGTTTGTTTTATTACTCGGAGAATTTGGTACTGATTTAGAGTTTTGTTTTAGTAAGGGGTCTGTAATAGGTGTAGGCTGAGTTTTATTCGTATTAAGGTTTGGGTCACGAGAGTTATGCTGGGGCGGCAAGTTGAAGGTTCGTTTAGGTTTATTTACAGGTCAGAAAGGAGTTGTGTTGTCGGTAGTTGGCGGCAGGGTCGCCGTGCGGCGGCCCAGCGGCGGTGAATCCACCAGTGTCGCCGGGGCTGAGGCTGTTGGCTGAGTCCTGCCGACTGGCGACGGAATAGCGTTTCCAGCCGTCCCTTGGCATACGAGATTGTTCAAGCAATCATTTTCAGCCACTACTTGATCCCGCTCCGCCTGTATGCGGTCATTAGCTGACGCTACACGGCTGGTTTCCTCCGCCAAACGGCGGTGTTCAGCGACCATGTCCTCGGAATGTTTTTTCCACGCCGCATTAATTTGTACAAATAATCGGGGCATATCGTCGACAAATTGGGGTTCTGCGTCATATTGACAAGGATCTGCACCCATATCTCGACACGTCTGATACCAATCAGGTTCGCGATCAGGAGTCGGCGGAGAAGTGATATGGGCCGATTGGCCGATATCGCCTGTCGGATCCTGCCGTATATCAGAATCCATCTCTGTTGGCTTTTAAGATGAGTAAAGTCAGTAAATAAATGTTTATTCTGCGTTAACTAAATGTTTGTGAAGTTAGAGTAAGATTTTAGAGTGAATCATGTTGTGCTCAAAGTATGTTTACAGCATGATTAATTGTTTCATACACTGTTTGGAACATGTGTAGTTGTTTATATAATTTATTAGTTTTTGATACTTTAAAATTGTAAACATGTTATATTTGAAGTTGAAATATAACATGGATTCAGTTTATTAGTTAAAGTTGTTTATTTGGCATCACCATAGTGATTTAGATGTAATCTTGATGCATTAGTTGTTTGAGGTTCAAGTTCTGCCAACAGATGGCACTGGCTGTCTTTTTGCACTCACTTGACTCCAATTCAAGGTTGATTGATGTAATGGCTGCTCTCTGGTCTAAATAAAGACTGTGCTTATGTTTTGTTATATATTACATGATGTGCCACTTCTTGAAGCAACACAGACAAAGAATTTAAGCCACACACCCAGAGGAAAGTGCTTTTAATGGTGTTATTGGACTTTGACAACTGGGTATGTTTTAAAGTGTTTGGCGTTTCGCGACGTTTTGAGTTAGGCTTATGATTCTGGTATCAACGGATGCGCCTTGGCCAGCCAAACGCAATGGTGTGTGTTTCATCGCAAACGGACAATTAGAAGCCAAGATATTCGCGTTTTAGCGGAACAAATCAAATTGGAGCATTTCCAGGCAGCTGATTTTTTTATTATTGAGTTTGGCTCACTAAAACGGTCAGGATTGGTCAGTGTACAGGCCTAATAGAGATCATGGTAGCAGAGGGTGGTTTGGTGAGCTAAACAATTGCCCCTGGACCTATTTGGGGCCTTTTACGGTGCTTATATCATTTATTTGTGTTTGGAACCAAATACTGGCATTTTCTTTTCTTTGTGTTTACAGTTACTCATCAAGATGGGAAAAGAGACTTTTTCAAAGGAGTCCAAGGCTGCTGGGATGAAATTGCTCACCAGGCAAAATTACGAGACCTGGAAATTAAATATTCAACTGCTTTTGGAAGAAAACGCATTATTTGGCTTTGTTGACGAGACTGGACTAGAAAAAGAGCTTCCTGCAACGGCTTCAGCAACAGAAAAGGACAAATACATCCGGAGGAAAATTAAATCGAGAGCCATACTGATCAACTCGATATCTGAAGAGTTCAGACAGGCAGCAGCTAAACACGCAACAACTAAAGCAGTGTGAAATCATCTGGAAAATGTTTTCCAACTGAGCACACGGTCGCGCAAGATGCGTTTGCTACAAGAGTTCTGCTTGATCCTGAAAAAGGATGACGAATCCATGACATCTTTCATCGACAGGGTCGACACCATTGGCAAAGATGTGGAAAAATTAGCCATGACGTGGGAAAACATGCATACATATATTCTCATCGCACGTTGTGCGGAAAAGGCTACGAAAATCTGCGTCATATTATCGATCAATGGAGCGACATGGACTTCAACTGGACCAAAGTGAGCCAAGCACTGATGTCAGAGGAAAACCACAGGCGATTTGCGGGTGGTACATCAACTGAATCAAAGGAATCAACGGATTCAAAGGCTTATACGACTGGACAGTGGAATAAGTCGCAATGAGGGAAGTCATCACCTGGATCAAGAGGCGGCAAAAGCAGCACCAACTCGCAACGGTCATCATCTGGACAGGAAACCAAGGACAGGAAAAATACTCTTACTTGTTTCAATTGCCAAGGACAAGGGCATTTTGCAAGGGACTGTCCAAGCCTGCGGAAACCCAGAAATAATGATGGTGCGAGTGTTAGTGCAAAACAAAAAGGCCTGTCTAGTGAAAAAGTAAAAAGTGAAGTGTGTGAAAAAACTTTTTATGCTAATTTGTCTTTTAAAAGTGTTGATTTAATTGCATTTTCTAGTATTAAGAATGATTTATGTTCAAACACGTGGTTTTAAGATTCGGCATGTATAAATCATATATGCTCGGATAAAAGTTTGTTTTATAATTATAGTGATATTGACCCAGTGCCCATAGAGCTGGCGAAGGGTACTCATCAATACAGGGTATTGGTGATGTTAAGTTATTAGTTAAAAATCCCAATGGGTCTGAAAGCCACGTAAAATTGAACCGTTTGTTATGCTCCTAAATTCAAGCGAAACCTGATTTCTATTTCTAAAATTGATAAAGCGGGGTTTAAGTACACGGGATATAATGGTGTTTTAAGAGTTTATGAAAAAACTTTGGATGATTGTTTCATTTATGGGAAATTAGTAGAAGACCACGGGTTGTATGAATTAGTCGGAAGTGCGATAAAGGGTAACCAAGTAGCCATGGTGTCTGAAAAGAAAGATCCAAGTGTCTGAATTGGATTCAAATGAGGTTGATACTTGGCATCGTCGCTTCGGCCATTTTTACTCGAAGGGTTTGAATTTCCTAAATAATAATGAGAATGCAACAGGGTTACATTTAGCCAAAGTTGTAAACACTACTGATTGCTAGTCCTGTGAGTTGTCGAAGTCAACCAGATCTGGTTTTAGAGTCTCCGGCAAAAGAGTTACTGAAGTATTAGCTTTATTACATATGGATTTGTGGGGCAAAAGTAAAGTTACATCAATTGGGGGTTCTAAATATCTATTTTGTATCGTAGATGATGCCAGCAGATACACATGGGTATATCCAATTGAAAGTAAAGACCAAACTTTTGAAACGTTTAAAAGATTTCACAAACATGTAGAAAGACAAACGGGGCATAAGATAAAAGCGGTTAGGACTGATAAGGGAGAAGAGTTTACTTCAAATGAGTTTGAGAATTATTTAAAAGACATTGGAATCTCCATACAACGTACTAATCTTTATAGTTCGCAAATGAACGGCGTCGCAGAGCGAATCAATCGCTCGATCCATGATGGAGTGCGTACTATACTCGATAAGACAAGTTTACCACATGGTTTGTGGACGGAATTAGCTTTAACAGTCGTTTACTTAAAGAATAGGTTCCCGCATTCGACTTTAAAGAATAAAATTCCTCATAATTTGTTTTGGAATCAAAAATTCTCAGTAAAAGATTTAAAAATCCTAGGATCTGTAGCATATGTCCATATTCCAGCACCGGACCGTGAATCAAAGCATAGTGCAAGAGCTTGGAAGGGTGTGATGTTGGGGTATTGGATGTTTACTAGGAGATACAGGATTTGGAATCCTGATTTGGGAAAAGTCAAAGAAACCAAACATGTAAAGATAATTGAAAGGTTAAATTGGAAAAATAATTTCAATAATAGTGAAATAGTTGTAGATGATCTTGACAGTGAAAATGGGGATGACCAGAGGTCAAATGAAAGTGAATGTTATCAGCCAATGCCTAGCAGTGAAGAGGATACTGATGTTGATATGAGTGAAGGGGAGGGGGAACCACATCACATGTTGCCCACCCCACTTAAACAGCCAGTAGCCACACAACAAGCTGGAGCATTAGGGTTGAAACCTATACAACTTGTCGATTCCCCATTAGCTAGTAAAGTCTCAACTAAAAGAAAGAAGAAATCACCGGATTTAGTCTCGAAGCGTGTAGTCTCTACTTTTGAAGTACCGAATTTGAAGGGATGGCGTAAAGAGGTAGTCACCCGACAAAATGGAAAGACCAAAGGGGACAGAGATACATTTTTTTATGATGATATAGGGGCAGGGCCTTTACGAAGTCATGATGAATTGTAGAGACACTGTACTAAGCAGAATATAGCTTTTGACAAACACAATTTTGTATTTGAGCCTAGAAAAGGGGAGAATAAACAAACCGTAGAACCGCAGTCGTGGGAAAGCGCCAGCTCGGATGCTGATGAGTTTCATGATGTGGATACAATTTTGTTAGCAAAGTGCTATTGCGGGAATATCGAGCCAAAGACATTCGAAGAGGGAATGGCATCACCCCAACGGGCAGAGTGGGAAAAAGCTATAAACGAAGAGTTAAATACATTTAAAGAACGGGATATTTACGAAGTGGTAGACAAGCCAAGCACCACGCTTATACTAGGTAACAAGTGGATTTTTCGGATTAAACGTGATGCCCAGGAGAACATTACTCGATATCACGCAAGGCTTGTAGCGCAGGGATTTTGTCAAACACCCGGGGTGGATTATAACGAAGTTTTTGTCCCAGTTGTAAATTTTTCGTTGATTAGACTTTTTTTTTGCATTTTAGTAGTATTGCACGGATGGGTCGACGTCCAACTTGACGTTAAATGTGCTTACTTGTATGGAAAGTTGGACATTCCCATCCATATGAAGCTGCCACCAGGTTTTCAATACCAGGGTGATGAAAAGGTCTGGATATTGACGAAATCCTTGTACGGGCTGCATCAATCGGGACGAATGTGGCATGAAGCATTAAATGAGGGCTTACAACGGGTTAATTTTAAGAAAATAACTGGGATTAACTGTGCATACGAGTTTGGAACTGATGCTATTCTCCTAGTGTATGTGGATGACTTGGTGTTGTTTAGTTCTTCAATGGAGGTACAAAATGAATTGCTTCGTGCCATTAATGGACAATTCAAGATTGTAGTATTGGATCAAGTGAAGTACTTATTAGGTGTAGAATTTGACCGAGATGGACAAGATGTTTTGATACACCAGACTAAGTTTATTAAAAATTTGGGAGAAACATTAAAAGTTACTCGGAATGATTTAGTAAAGACTCCAGTATCGGTTGGGACAACCTTGGAGAAGGGAAACTTAGATCACATGAGTGAAAACTTTCCTTATAGATCTTTAGTAGGATCATTGATGTTTCTTGCTCAGTGCACGAGGCCAGATATTCTGTATAGTGTTATACATTTGTCCCAATACAACACATGTTTCAATAGTAAGCATGTGAAGAATTTATTGCAAGTGTTACAGTATGTGATTAACACTCAACACTATAAAGTCAATTTAGGAAATTGTGAGAATGAAAACATTAAAATTTACACTGATGCGTCATGGGCGACAGATCTCGATACATGTCGTAGTTTTGGAGGGTATATTTTATATGTTGGGAACTCAGTTGTGTGTTGGGGTTGCAATAAACAGTCTTCAGTAGCAACATCAGTCATGGAGGCTGAATATGTAGTGTTGGTTAATGCTGTACGCGAAGGGTATTGGATAGCGAGTATTTTCCAGAATATTTCTTTGTGCGGTTATGAGAATTTTCCAGACATTTACTCAGATTCCCTAAGTTCGATACAATTCATGAAAAACGATGTTGAAAATGTCAAAACAAAACACATTAAAGTTAAATACTGTTTTGTAAGGGAATATTTTGAAAAAGGGTATTTTCATTTAAAGAAAATAGTAACAGATTGGAATATAAGTGACATGTTCACCAAGTGGCTGAATGCGACATGTCTTAAAGACTTATGTAAAGCGATTTTCGATCTTAGAACTGAGTGAGTGTCAAGGTCATGAAGGGTTATGACGCGACTATTGTAAAGCGCAGAATAATCTTTATTTAAAGGGGAGATTGTTGGCTTTTAAGATGAGTAAAGTCAGTAAATAAATGTTTATTCTGTGTTAACTAAATGTTTGTGAAGTTAGAGTAAGATTTTAGAGTGAATCATGTTGTGCTCAAAGTATGTTTACAGCATGATTAATTGTTTCATACACTGTTTGGAACATGTGTAGTTGTTTATATAATTTATTAGTTTTTGATACTTTAAAATTGTAAACATGTTATATTTAAAGTTGAAATATAACATGGATTCAGTTTATTAGTTAAAGTTGTTTATTTGGCATCACCATAGTGATTTAGATGTAATGGTGATGCATTAGTTGTTTGAGGTTCAAGTTCTGCCAACAGATGGCGCTGGCTGTCTTTTTGCACTCATTTGACCTTAGCTCTCCAATTCAACGTTGATTGATGTAATGGCTGTTCTCTGGTCTAAATAAAAACTGTGCTTATGTTTTGTTATATATTACATGATGTGCCACTTCTTGAAGCAACACACCAAGGATTTAAGCCACACACCCAGAGGAAAGTGCTTTTAATGGTGTTATTGGACTTTGACAACTGGGTATATTTTAAAGTGTTTGGCGTTTCGCGACGTTTTGAGTTAGGCTTATGATTCTGGTATCAACGGATGCGCCTTGGCCAGCCAAACGCAACGGTGTGTGTTTCATCGCAAACGGACAATTAGAAGCCGAGATATTCGCGTTTTAGCGGAACAAATCAAATTGAAGCATTTCCAGGCAGCTGATTTTTTTATTATTGAGTTTGGCCCACCAAAACGGTCAGGACGAGGAGATCAATCTCCTCGTCTTGGACCTCTTGCTCCCCAAGCTGTACAGCTTCTTGCTGTAAATGCGATCCAGATGGGGACTGTCCCCATTGGTTCGTAGTCTCAGGTACGGTCTTATGGAGCGGCATTATTCAACAACTCAGGTAAATATATAAAAAATAAGCCTACTAATCTGAAAACCCTTTTAATAAATTTAAACTTCAACTTCACAGTTGTTAAAGGTATTCAAAATTAATTCTAAACCTAGCTAATAATAATTTTAAATGTCCTACCGTCTATTACGACTTCTATTTCTTTTTCAGGAATCAAATGGCGTCACACACTATGGATGAAGGTTTCCTGGCACAGGGGATGATCTCAAAGCGTCAAGAAGGCACTCACACACACAAGTTGTTGCACATACAGTTTCTCCCAAGAGAGTGAAGGATATCACTTGTCTTGATAGGAAATTTGTTGATTTCCTGGATTATAGCTGTGTATCTTATTGGCCCTGAAGATAATCCTTTAGTCACCAGGGATCCATGGCTGTGTCGACTGTCTGATCCTGAACGGATGTGTTTCACTTAACACAATGGTGTATTTCCTGTTAAGTGGTTTTCAATTATCTGGGTCAGCCAGATGTCCATCTGCTGTTTTGATTGTCCGCAGACAGGTTGACATGGTCATTAAAATACACATGTTTTGTAAAATATTACATTTTTTGTAAAATTTCTTATCTGGTCTGGCCAGACTGTTTCTATATTCCTCCTCCCCCTTTTTTAATTACCATGTAATCCTTATCGGGTGAGAAAGAATACTTTTACATTTTGGTTCCAAAAATTTCCTTATAGTTATAGTGATAAATTAATTAATTTATCTTTTTATATTTTAATTTATAAATAAATTTAAAGTGCTGACACCATCTAACTTCCTCTTTCTTTTTCAGAACACCTGTGAATCCACATGGGGTAGAGGGGTGTTTGGGTTCTCTATCGTGTCCTTGCCTAAGGCACATTCCAGAGAAGCAGAGTTTGTTTTGAGTTTGACAACTTCTTCAACATAGCCATATGAGTTATTCAACTATTCATATATCTCTACTTTATTTGAAGAATACATCTTTATTAATTTTTTCAGTATTTTTATTAAAATCTGGCAGTGTAAGGTGAGTTAATTAAATAATGTAACTCAAATTCTGAAAATAAACATTTCTGCATTTTTCAATTTAATTAACATGTTTTATTTCTTTTATACCCATTAATTCTGCAGATGAGTAGGTTGAATAACCATACTATCTTTGAATTTTGGGCAATTTATTTGTCCAAATAATTGCTTCCAGACATCCTGGTCAGTTGGGTAGGGGAGAGGTTGTTGCCTGTTCAGGCTGCATGCCTCCAGGCTAATTGAGCACGTGGGGGAAACTAGTGCACCTGTTCCTATTCTTACACCTAGTAGGGGTAAGTCAATGCGCCCAAAAAATAACATTCCTATCTACTAATCCCAAAAAATAATTTTTTAGGCCCAACAAAATTTAAGGTGAGGCAAGAGTTAATTGATATGGGACATACGCTTAACTCTTGTCAAAAGACAAAGGTGGAAGTAAGAAGGGATCAAGGCTAGTTGATGAAAACCATGCCTATCCTTGATATAAATAAGAAAGATAAGAGAATCAAATACTATTGATAGCAGCTATGCTAGCATTTGATAAAGATTAAAGATGTAGGGAAGAGACAAGGAGTAGTTGATAGCAGCTATGCCTCTCCTTGTTGAAATACAAGAAAGTTAGAGTCCTTGGGGAAATATTTCTACTCTCCCTTAGATCAAGGTCAGGGTTCAGCAAAACAACAAGGTGAAAAATACACTTTTAACATAAAAATTTCACTTTTTTAGAATTTACACAAATTCTAAAATAGTCAAACCAATGTTGCATGAAACAATGCGACAAAATCCTGTCAGGGTCGCCACTTGTGACGGTCTAAACTATAGAACCAACATGGTTGCAATGCCGCCAACTTAAACAAGTTGGCGGACAATCCAAACTCAAGAACTAGGGGGCTACTCAGCCACCCACTGGGCCATTACTTCGTACTCAAGCAACAAATAGATTAAACATGACTGTAAAACAAGTGAAATAAAGGGAACTTATATTCTCAAAACATAACATAACTTTATTCATGCGCGAATAAGCAGGAAACACAGTTATACAAATACTAGCGCGCTATAACAATATAAGGGCTGTTCAGCCCTTAATCCTAACAATTATACATGTGACTAATGGTCAGCCCGACTATAACAAAGGGTGAGTGGCACGTGCCTAAGGCTAAATGGCCACTCACTAAAGATAAACAAACATATACTCAAGTTTGTGCGCCTTTCCTAAACGGGAGTCCTTGGTTGCACTGGTCCTTTAAGTGTCGCTACTTAAATTGCCGTCACTAAACTGTAAATAAATGGATTAGAATAGAACCATTGCCCCAGGCAATGGGTGAAGAAGGTGGTTCTGTCAGCTCATCGGCAGTAAGGGACCAAGTATGAACAAATAGTGAAAATAGCAGTTGGAGACAGAAAAATAGAGTTTTGTGCACAGCACTAAACTAAGAGAGTCAACATTTGCCCCTAGAGTGGTCAGAAGCTGGGAAGTGAGCGAGGCAGGCACTCCAATGGAGGAACCCACCAATGGTCACTAACAGGAACCATACAATAGAGTCCCCACACTGGACATGGGTGGCGGGAAGTCAGGCATGGGTGGCAGGAAGGTGCTGCAAGGGTTTGCAGCACCTTAAATACCTATTAAAACAATACAGTGGTTGTTCAACCACTTAGAGTGCATCACTTAGTATGCACACCAATGAGGGCTGTTTCAAGGTGGAGGGAGGGTCGACTGACCCCTGGGTGAGGGGTGACGACTCCTAATGTCATCACTTGCGTGTTTTTAAAGCAGACGCTCGATCGCACAATCAGCGTCATCTAGTGACAAACTTTGTACTAGACATATCCAGAGCATTAGCCTCGAACGAGGTCTTTTAAGGTAATGGGTTCGTATGGAACGTCACAAAGTAGAGCACCTATCGACCCACCGATTGAAATAGGTGACGAGGATTGTCTGTTAGTGGATGAAACTTGTTACATGGCCTATTTCGATGACTTTAAAAGTTGTCCTGTGCCTAGGACTGTTGAACTTAACAAGTCATTTAGATCTATGGGTACTGGTTCATGTTTGGTTGATGTGGCAAGTGTAACTGCTAGTGCTAAACATATTGCAGCAAGTTTATTTAGTTTATTAAGATTTTTAAGGACCTCTTAACCAAACTTCCTCTTTTGGGGGGATGAGCCGTCCCATGACGCTGTTACGCAGTCAGTATGCGTTATAAAACAACAAATAGCTACAGTGCCTCTTTTAGACCGTAGAGGACCGGGGAGACCGAGAAAGGTTATTAACCCCCAGTCACTCTAAAACGCAAAAGGGGTAGACCCAAGAAAGTATTGTGTAAATTTCCACCAGCTGACATTGGTAAACGCACACCAACGCTTAGAATTTATTTACCATTGACTATGCGTTTCGATTATTTTCACTATTTACACTATCCTCCAACATCTGGCCATCTAGGAGATGAAAAAACCCTAGAAAGATTAAAACAACGTGTCTTTTGGCCACGGATGAAAGATGATGTGAAAGAGTGGATTAAAGAATGTGAGCTATGTCAATGGGCTAAGGTCGAACGCAGACTTCCAATGGGAATGATGGACATAGCTAAGCCTAGGCGTATCTTTAAGACCATTTATATTGATTATTTTGGAAAGAAATTAAAATCAACAGGTGGCAATTGTTATGCGTTTGTTATGGGAGACGCTATCAGTCGTTGGTTAGACGTACGCCTCACTGAAACAGCAGAGGTTGAAACGACAATTGCTCAAATTGTAAAATTTACAAAGAAATAGGGCTATCCAAGAACTATTGTTAGTGACAATGCGACTACCTTTCGATCTGCGCGTTTTCAAGCTAAATGTGCAGAGATGGGTATCTTGAATAAATATATCTCTGCGTACCATCCACAAGGGAACTTAGCTGAACGCTTGAATCAGGTACTTAAAACATGTATTTTGGCGTATATTGATGACCATCAAGATTGGAACAAGCACATTGGATTTTTTGTGTTAGCAATTAATTCAGGCTATCAAGTCTCATTAAAATATTCGCCGTACATGATGGTGGTTGGTCAGAAGCGCGTTTTCCTGGAGATTTGGACAGTGATACGGATGATGGAGAACCTCTACCTCCAGATGAGGCTGAAAGATTACATCGTTACATGTTAGGCGTTCGAGATGATGCTATGTCAAATTTAGCAACTGCAAATATCAAGCATAAAAAGTGGTATGACCGTAAAAGGCGTCCACATGATTTCAAACCAGGTGACTGGGTGGCAGTGAAAAGTCGAATGTTATCATCTACTGAGAAGCAAGTTAGTGCTGGATTCCAACCCCGAACTGAAGGAATTTATTTAATTCATAAATTGATTGGACCTAATACTGTGTTGTTAATGAATGAAGATGGCCAGGTCACATTTGTCGTGTGATAGCTTACTCAAAGACTCATCACCTTATGACAATTTAAATCTAACTTTATTTACTCTAGACTAACATGCTAACTACTACAAGTAATATAACAATAAAACACATTTAAAATATCGCAGGTTTTCCTGGTGTCATTAATTAGTCACAGATTACAAACCAATAAACCCTCTCATCTCACAAGCTGTGTTCTAATTCCCTCAAAATTCATTTTCTAGACAACTCTAAGAACATTTTTAACTGAACACATGCAAAAACACACAAAAAAACTTATGCAAATATTATTAATTAAAACCATGCACTACACTCACGGCCGGTCTCTAGATTCCCAACTGGTTACTCTTCTTCTTTCTCTTCCTCCTTTCCTCTTCTTCTTTTCACTTTCTTTTCAAACTGTTCACTAGCTGGTCTGGGATAACGCTATCCAACAGCTGCATCCTTTTCTTATTGGCAATTAGCATTCATACTCCAAATTTGTCAGGTCTAGTCTGTCTCACAGTCTATGACATCGGTAGACAACGGTCTCATAGGATGAGGCACAAAACGGACATAAATTAGTGACTGGCAGCAAATGTCCTGCGCAGAGCACTGTCTAGCTGTAGATGCTGTCTCTTTTTATAGGGCTGGGGGTAAAGCTATATTTATCCCTATCTTAGTCGTATCACCAAATAAGGTCCTGGCTATATTTACTCCTGCTTCATTTACATCACCAAATAAGGTCCTATAGCCCAGCAAAAACTACATCCGGCTCCAAACTCTTTAACACCCAATTTGTGTTGGTTCATGCCATGCTGTTAGTTTCTTACACACACACAAAAAAACTAATCTAAATGAGACACACTCTTACTATATATCGTATTCCCTTGGAAACAACGGTATGCCGGTAATTACGAGTCTGACCAGTTTTTGACAAGTAGACAACTGGTCAATGAAAAATCAAATGGACAAAATGCCGGAAAATTCGAATTATCCGGCACCCTGGTCTGACTTGCCATTATCCGGCATGCCGTTCTTTCCGAGGGAATACGGTAAAAAATGATTCTTTTCTTTATTCCAACAACATAAACCCAACAAAAGTGATTTTCTCTGTTTTTTTTAATTTGTCTTGATGATTCGCCATAAGGGGGCACCAAGCGTCACACCAGAATTCCTCCCCCTCATTAAAGTATTTGTTTGTCACAATATGACAACAAATATTTCTTAATTCTTGAAATGCTTTTATTAAGAATAAACCAAATTTGCTCACTGGCTCTGTTGTTTATTAGTTAATATTTTATTACGCCACACTTAGGTGTAATTTCACCTTTTGCCTTCGCTGGTTTCACATATGACTCCCTGTTGTCATCCCATTGCTAAGTTGATTCCAGGTCAATTTTTCTTGACCCCAAAATCTCAGCTCGTTCCTTCTTTGCAATCTGACTCTGTTTTGGCTTCTTGTCAATGCTCTTATCCAGTTTACATTCCAAGTCATTTAGTTCCAATGGATTTTAATGTCACTCCTTTTCTTAGGAGATGGTCTCCTCTTTCTGACCCTTTTGGCCAGCACTCCTCCTCTTTCTTACAGTGAGTTTTTTCTTCACTTTGAGTCTGACTTTCACCAGAGACACAGTCTAGTGCTCCTTAGTATTGATACTTATATTCAGCAACATGGCAAGGAGGTGTAACTCCATGCCAATTGTTGGGCTTATAAACCCACATTTTTCTGAAGTGTCCAAGGAAAATGATCCGGAGCATTACCTCACCCCCAGACAGTTGAGGCACCTTCCTAAAGCAAGTGACGCTGCGGGGTACATTCCCTTTTCGACAATTGCTGAAATCCATGAGCCAATTGAAGAGTTGGATTTCTCGGAGGACGTATCCTCCATTTTTTTTACTACCGACAGTGGATCTGAAGCCACAGTGGTATATATGCCACTCTTACCACCGCCACTCCCTCCAGGCATGTGACTTTCAAGGAGGGACCTCCTGCCGTTGTTCCAACAACAGAAATACGGAAGCTGGAGCTTCCTATAAGGCAACCTGTTTACCGGACCACGACAGAGCCCCTCCCCCAGGTTACAGTTTGACTTGGCAGTACTTATAAGTATGTACAAATTCACCACTTTTTTAATTGTTTATTTCAAATACATTGTTTAATTTTAATTCAAATGAATTGCTTAATTCAAATGAATTGCTTAATTCAAATGAATTGCTTAATTCAAATGAATTGCTTAATTCAAATGAATTGCTTAATTCAAATGAATTGCTTAATTCAAATGAATTGCTTAATTCAAATGAATTGCTTAATTCAAATGAATTGCTTAATTCAAATGAATTGCTTAATTCAAATGAATTGCTTAATTCAAATGAATTGCTTAATTCAAATGAATTGCTTAATTCAAATGAATTGCTTAATTCAAATGAATTGCTTAATCAAATGAATTGCTTAATCAAATGAATTGCTTAATTCAAATGAATTGCTTAATTCAAATGAATTGCTT
>JH431502.1:13488-29018 GCA_000239455.1 Strigamia maritima
AAAAAAAAAAAAAAAAAAACTAAAAAAAAAATAAAAAATAAATAAAAATAAAAAAAAAAAAAACAATTTCCTCATAGCTTCAGACAATTCCAAATCAATAAAATCCAACGATGGCGCCATTGTTACACACCATGGCCTCATTTCCCTGAAAAAAACATCACTTTTTCTAACTATTATTACTGTAATTGAACGACCTAAATAAAATCACAAACCACCACAAACTCATTAAAACATCCCAACAACCTTTCAACGACAAACTATGATGTCTAAACTTGAGTTTACTCTTGCCTGCACTGCTACAATTAGTTCAGCCATGTTGGTGAACCCCATAGCAACGACCCTTTATTCCTAGCTTAGGTGAATTTTAGGTCAAACAATGTCAAAAGTAGAGACAACAATGAAAAACAATGCACTTTTTGGCTTTAGTTTTGTTTGATGAGGTCATTCGCTCGTTATGACGTCATTTTATGAGTCATCAATTATCCGGAAAAGAGGGGGAGAGTGTATAGGGGCATCCCTCAGTAATTTACTGGGTAAGTGGGTAAATGATGACGTAATGCGAGTTGGCACGCGATTGTTATGTAAAGGATGAATGTGGTAGGATCACGTTATACAACAATCTATTTCGAGTATGTTTTAAATTGGAATAATTGAATGAGTTTGAATTTAAGTGATGTTGCAATATATCACAAAATGATAGTTTGGAAATGATATTGCATTGTTGCAATTATATATTGTATTAAATATCTGAATGACATTTAGTGAATGCTAGATGATGATATTTTATGTTTTCAATCGATTTTAACAGTAGGTGCTTTCAATCCTGAAAAGGAAAAGTCACTTCTCCTTATCTGCCTTATGGAAAAGTGACTTCTCAATGAACACACTTAAATTGTTGGTGCATTTTCATATGTAATATCCTAAAAGCTAGGGAGATTCTCGAATAATCGTACGAGTACGAGTAATGGTAGTAAATGGTACCAAAGTTAAAAATGGTACCAAAGTTAAAAATGGTACCAAAGTTAAAAATGGTACCAAAGTTAAAAATGGTACCAAAGTTAAAAATGGTACCAAAGTTAAAAATGGTACCAAAGTTAAAAATGGTACCAAAGTTAAAAATGGTACCAAATATCTAAGATTAAAATTAGGTACCAAAGTTCTAATCGTTTCCAAGATGGTTGCCACTAAAGCAAATTTTTGTGAGCACTGAGCACGTGCAGTAAAAAGAAGTGACTTCTATAAGGCAAAGAAGTGAGTTGTGTTTGCTTTTTCTCTAAAATTCACTTACGTCACTTCTATAAGGCAACTATGACGTAAATTACGTCATATTTGCCTTTCAAAAGTCATTTCAGGCAAATAAGTGACTTTTCTTTTCAGGATTGAACGCACCTAATGTTAATTATCATTTTACTTATGAAAAGGTGAATTGGTTGTAAATTATTATTATTACTTATATAGAGTGACACCCTATCTTAATGTGAAAATTTTTTATATTGTTAAAATTGGTTGTTTTAATTTTTAACCATTAAATTTGTATTCTAATGCTGGGCGCAGACATGCAGCGATTTTGCATTGCCTGGCGTTTTTGTCCCGTGATTCGCAACAGAAATCGCCTCTGCTACAGCAGACTAGGCACGAATCAAGAAGCAATTGTTTGTTCTAATTGTACAGTTATAATGTCCTGTCAACAAATGTTTTGGAACATTGTTCCAAAATGATGTCATAACTAAGTAATGTCATAACTATGTAATGCAAGTGTTTGCATCCAACCAATAGACAGTTTGTGATTTCTCATACGAGACTGAAAACGAGATTTAAAAAAACGAATTTTTGGAAAATTTCGTTTTTTTAAATCTCGTTAATAAAATGTATCGTGTGTTTGCGATTTGTCACGAAACGTGTTACATACGACAAATCGGCAGCAACAATTTTCGGCAGAACTAGACACCTTATCACAAATTAAGTCTAAGTATTGGGCTTGTGGTTTGTGCAAGGTGTTTGACTAATAAAAAAACTAACCTGAGATATTGAAATCGACACAAATTTGGCAACATTGCAGCCGAAGCGGAGGGAAAATGGCGGCAGAATTTCACGACAATTGTTGTATTGCATACAGTGCGCATGCGCAAATCAAGTCCTATACACGACAATTTGAGACGAGATTTTTGAAAAATCTCGACCGAGACCTTTCAAACGAGAATACATGCAACGAGATTTTTAACAATATCTCGTTAATTTGGCATTCTCGTAATGAAAAAATTTCGTATGAGAAATCGCAAACTGTCTAATTAACAAGCTTCTTCTGTTCTCGCACGATAATGAGTCATAAGGCGACTTGCATTGCATTAAGTCTGGTGTGAACCTAGCTGTGTAGACCTTGCGATATGCCCAATTAATGGTAGTTTGTCACAAGTTGGTGTAAATAGACTTAGCAGGTAAAACATGCAATAATGTAAGATATCACAATGTTGTGACACACCAAAAAACATAGATCAAGACACTAAAAATGTTATCAATACAAGCACGAATACGAACAATACGAACAATACAAGCATGTTTTTCTAATTCAGGACATAGGAAACAACTATATTTCTAAATTTCTCTTCTTTTAAAGAAAAATCCATCTACTTCTGTTTAGTTTCTTACAACAGTTTATAATTTAATTGGACATCTATATATGAATTTCAAGTGGCTGTCTCTTTTATAGTCTCTTTTTCCTTTCATTTTTTTGTACTAATTTTAGCACTTTCAATGCCAGCAGTGTCAAATACACTATAATCACAAAGAAAATGTAGATGCAGCTTATCCTTCCACTAACAACCTCTTTTTATGATGTGTACTTGTGACAATGGATTCTCTGTATCAAGAGCTGTTGGCTGAGGTCTTTGATCCTGATTAGTATCAAATTGAATAAATAACAGCGCTGAGTTTGTGGCATTTTTCAGACAGAAATGCTACTGTTGCTACAATCAAACTGTTGATATGTCTATGTTGTATTGAAGTTATACTGACAAGAAGGTTCTTGGCAATTGGATTAATACATTGTTGCGTGAAAAGGTGTCAGCCAATTCGATGTGGACCGTAGAGTTATGCGGATAGCCACTAGATTGCCCACTTTGCATGCACGCCAACAATATTGGACATTCACATTTGTGCTGGAATTACAGAGCTTGGAAGTTGGATTATAAGAGCTGGATGTTTGGATTTGCAATTCAAGTGGATGGGTTTTAATGACATACAACAGAAATTAACTTCCCCTAATAATGCAAAAGTGTAAACAAACATTTTTTAATGATGCACAATAAATGAGTTGTATGACCAAGATATTTCAATTCTTTTATTCATCAAGTATTGTCCAATAAACAATGCATCATAAAGTAAAACAAATACAACATTGCTTTAACATATATTTCAAATGTGAATGACATTGTTCAAAATGTTCTGTTCTATATACTAATGGGAAATCTATAATGATAATTCAGTGCATGGAATGTTGAAATGGCAAAAATCAATCTAATTGATGGTGTTTACTGGGATATAAATCTGAATTTGACTTGCAGAGTGAAATGAAGTGAAACCTATTAGTAAAATATGAAAAATATGCTTCAGAAGTAATGGATATTAGAATTCATATAAGGAGTATTGTTTTAATGCAGTGATTAGATCATAAGATAGCAAATTATGATGAAGTATACCATATAAGCTCTAAAAGTGAGCGGGCGCATTCCAAGTAGCACATGTTGGTCTTGAAGACATCTTATTTTGGATTTTGGGTAATTTTTATGGTTATTAGTTATTCAAGCGAAGATGAACTGTTAAAGTATTTTTTTGGCAGTAAAGTGTTGTGACAACTAATTTTCTAAATTTTTTCAAAATTAAGTTAGTATTAACATATTGCTTTTTTAAAGATACAGTATGAAAGTCATTATTGCAATCATTTCATGATTGTTTTGATATCACCATTGAAAAGAGTATCAAGCAATTGCTATTCAACTGCATTATCAGAATTTTGATATTTGTTTTCTTCCTCTTAGGGGGAGGGGTTCAGACTTTTGGAGCATCCTGCATAACATTTTCGTAAGCACGAAAAAACTACGTCTTATTATGGTTGACAAATTTAACGTTACCATAAAACGTCTTTTGAAAATGTCATCTTTGGAATTCATGCTACTTGCTAATTTTTGACTAGAATTTTGAATCAACTTTTTGGAAGATATTGACCAGCTCTGTAATAGAGACCCAGACAGAGATATGAATTTTACAGTAATGTATTAGATATCCTTATAGTTGGATTGTGCTGTTCTATACTTCCACTTCCTCATACTATAAAACAAAAAAGAAAAAGATACAATTTTTTTCTAATAAAAGAACGAAGTCAGGTGTGGAGACACATCAAGCAGGTGTAAAGTGAATGAGTCATTACACTGCTCAGCTGTTGAGTGCATTTCTGACTCACTGATTCCCAATACAAGGTCATTAAAGGCAATGCCTGGTTTTGCTTTTCTGCAGGTTAGTATTCATATAAGCCATATTACAGGACTGGAATTCCGTTCGACCACAGAAAATTATCCCACAAAAATGTAGATGAGTTCCAACAAGACAAATATTACGCCTATAATTGCCGTCCGATATCTTGATGCTAAAATTGAACTGCGCACAACACTCGCGAACACACGAACATAATTATTCTTTAAGGCCCCTTAGTGCTTGTGGCTGGGTAGGTTTTATTGAAGCGACCATTTTATTCTTAATCAAATTCAGCCTGAAATTAATTGTATAAACCAGAGCACGGCGTGCCCAGACTCCACCGGTGTCTGAGGCACGGTTCAGGGGCTCTCTCCCATTCACGCGTCTTTCCGACGCAAGATACCAGCTTTTCAGTAGCCGGGTTGTTATAGAACGAAAAAACAAAATTGTTTGGGAAATATTAGTTTATTGTGAGGATCCATTTTGAAAACAGTTGTTTGATTACTGTTATTAAGTGGGAGTGGTGCTTGTAATTTGATTGACAGCTCACTGCTTCCACCATATTTTTTTTTTTATGATTTTTTTTGAAACTATTATTTTTGGCACTGATAATATGAAATTGCATTTTGTTTTATCTCGCTGACCCCCTGTATACTTAAAGGATGTTTTAACTTTTGATTACAAAGTTATTTATTTACGTAATGTTTATTTTAGTAAGAGACCATTACATAATGTGTGTGTGGGTGCTAGTGACGTCATAGAAGGAAAAAAAAAATATTTATTTTAAGGTTTATTTAAATAGGCAAGTAATAAACTCATAGGAAATATAATTCTTCGAAAATGAGTGCTATAAGTCTCATTTGCATATTTTTTAACATTGGAATTTATGAATTTTGTATTTATTTATAGGAACAATACAAACTCCAAACCACTATCTAAAGTGAGGGTGACGTTTTTTGAGTCGCAGAAGCCACATTACGTCACTTCCCCTGACAGCCCAGACGATTTGGATTTACCCATCATGGCCACCCCTTCACCCACACAGGAAGAGGACAAACCCGGATATCTCCGGCAAGAAAGGTAAAGTTAAACGTAGAAGGAAACGGATGATGGTCTACAGATGCGGCTTTATAGGTTCTGCAGTGGTCTTTCTCGGACTTCAATTTTGTGACTTTGCAAATATAATGCTTTAAAATAAAATCTTAATAAATCAGTTATTTATTTAAGGGTTTGCAACATCAAATTTTTTATTGGTTTATTGAATCAAGCATGTTTTAAAACCCTTAAATGTTTTTCTGAAATTTTTTGAAAAATTTTAAAGGGACTGTGTAGTCAGGGTTCATGTGATATAAAATTAAAGTAATATACAAACCATTAACAATACAATAATTTCTATCCATTCGTCATGAGTTTATTAAATGAAACGAAACAAAAACGATTGGAACTATTTACTGTCGCGTAAGGTTTTGTGGTGCGATTAAACGCAGAGAAGAGAGGGGAAGCTTTTAAAAGAACAGCAAAAATGGCTGCCAACAATGGAAATATAGAGGCGAATGACGGTTGAAGTCAGTTTAAGGCTGTTTTCTCGTCCCCTTTGAATTTTTTTGATATTTTTTAATTGGTGGTCCAAAAGGGCCCATGACCAATCATGTATACAGATTTTGACGATGTGACCAGTATGATTTATTTTTATCTATTTATTTCTAATTTAATACTCAACAAAAATGAAATTAAGTGTAACATTTCTACACTTTAATCTCATGAATAACGTATTTCATTTTCATTTCTGAGTACATTGTCCTTTTAAAGGGTTTAAACTCAATGTTAAAGTTGTGAAAACAGCAGACAACAATATGAAAAAGTGAGACCAAATCGAGAATATGTGCAATTGTTAACAGTCGAAATGTATAACTAAACCCTATGCATTTAACATTAGGAATACCACCTGCGATGTCAGAAACAGCTTCCTGCCAGCAGTGGCCAACAATGTTCCATATACCAAGCTCAAATAGTAAGCTGTTTGGGATACAAAATGACTTTTTTAAAGGTGTTCTGAAAACTTTAAAAAATAAATAAAAACCATTTAGGCCATTTTAAGGAATAGTGAAAATTATTCAGGTGTAATACCACAAGCGCTAGTGTGATTGTCGAAATAAGCTTGTAATAATGAATTTTTTTACTCGGTAGAAATCACGAGTGCATCAAAAATTGCGACCTGAATAAATCACGAGTGCCCGCAGGGCACGAGTGGTTTATTCTGGTCGCAATTTTTAGATGCACGAGTGGTTTTACCAATGAGTAAAAAAAATGAATGGTTGCAAGCTGTTTCGACAATCACTAGCGCGAGTGGTATTCGGGAAGAGAATCTAACGAGAAAAACTACAACAACAACAAATCTACAACAACAACAAATCTATATCTATATTTCTCAAAGGACTTCATGAAATTTCGCGAGATTCCACGGGATTTTATGGGATTCCACGAGATTTTATGGGATTCCATGAGATTTCATGAGATTCCACGAGATTTCATGGGATTCCATGAGATTTTGCGAGATTCCATAAGATTTTATGGAATTCCACGAGATTTTGCGAGATTCTACGGGATTTCATGGAATTTCACGAGATTTCACGGGATTTTACGAGATTTTACGGGATTCCACGAGATTCACGGGATTTTAACGTAATACCCAAGCAAATGTAAATCCTGTGGAATCTCGTAAAATCTCGCGAAATCTCGTAAAATCTCGCGAAATCTCGCGGAATCTCGTGAAATCTTGCGGAATTTCGTAAAATCTAGTGAAACATCACGCCATTGCCATTTTGGAATTGGGGTGGAGTGGCTCGCTCTGACGTCTACTTGTTGCAGAAGTGTATAAAACAAATTTATTTTCGGATATTTTGCATGGTGCTCAATAATCAAAACAATAGGCGCGCCAACCAATGAAATTCGACCAGAAATTCGAATTCAACCAATCCGCGCGTACGCTCTAGTCGATAGTTTTCACAAGTTAGATTCTCACCAATAAAATTTTTGATGTCATAATAATAGCCCTTTAATGAACGAAAAAATTTTGTTTAGTGAATTTTCGCTTTAAGCGAGTTAGAATAGGGTTTATAAAGGTGGAAAACATTTTAAAAGCAAAAGGATTTATTTTTAGCTTTTTTTAAAATAAAAAATAATTTTTAATGCATACCACATGTTGTTTTCATGTTGGTTGACTGCTCAAATGCTTTTAATTACTTTATTTTAACAATGATATCTATATCTGGTACATTGCACCTAAACTATGCTTTTACAACAATTTGGCTGATTTGAAAAATCATAAAATGAATGTAAAAATACATTCCATTCATATGCATAATGGCCTCTAAAATTGGAAGAGGATCAGATTACATGGTCAAGTGCACTGAGTGTTAATCTTGTTTCCTTTCAAAACAAATAGTATAAAAAGGAAGTTATTATTTATCTTCAGAATAATATTTTTGTTTAAAATCATTTATGTAACATTGACAAAAAGATTTGGTTTGGACAAGATGCAACATGGGATTGTGTCTTTAGCAGGAATTTATGCCAATAAAACTAACTGAAGGATGACTCAATTTTTTAAACCTGATCGAGTATTATGAAAAGAATTTTTATGAATTCTGAGAATTTCTGCCACATGTTTTCATACTTTAACTATCTGTTTATATCTTAATTTGTGGTTATAATGATGGAGTATGTGGTGAGCCAACCGGTAGAATATTGCATGACGAAGACGATGTTTGTTACAATGAAATTTCTTAAAAGTAAACACAACAAAATCCCAAATTATGGTGATCAGACACGGACACTTAGTAAAATAAAAGGAGTAGATGTAGATAGATAGATAGAATTAAGTTTATAGTCGCAAGCGGCAACTTAGGCCATACACTAAATCTGATAAAATGAATCTTGACGTAATAAAAGAAGTGATTAATTCCGTTTGGAATACATGAAAATGGCATTGCAGGTTAGCAGGAATTGTCAGCAACGATGCTTAAATAAGCCAAACTGATTATTTTAATAGAGACTTAAAATTATTAAGCTATAAAATTTTTTATGGCATAACTCCTTTAAGCTAACTTCATATAGTCACATATTCTTATGAATGAGTTTAATGGTTTTGTCATATTTCTGTAGAATTCCAATTTGTCCTTCTTTTGAAGTTCTCTGCATTGAATTTCTTAATTGTTGTAATCTAGCATTCCATAATGGTTTTGTGCTACAAAACAGAAAATGGGTTTAAAGACATGTCTGTCATGGTTGCTAGGACTCCTTCATGCTTGGTGAACAAATTTGAGCATAGAAATGTTTCAACATCTGCTTAATTTTGTGGTTTGGGCTAAATATAGATACAAGGAGAAAGAAACATTGCTTACCTATCTAGAAAATTACTTGTCATGAAATATTTCACTTGTCATGGGTTCTTTAACATACAATATGTAGTCATCATACATAAAGAATGATTTGCCATTCTCTCAAAGGTCTCAAGGGTATGGTTTCAGTTTTTTTCTAAGAGCTTCCAAAGAAGCTTCTAACTGGTTCAGTAGTCTTAAAACAAATCTTTGCCTTTGGGGTCATGGCTAAGTTGACACATGGCTTGCAAAATAAGATCACAGAAGCAGGAATAATTTCACTTCCTTGAGTTTAATAATACAGTATACGCATTTTCAAATACAGTTGTGTCAGTACAAGTATACTGTTAAATATACAATATACCAACTAAACTTTATTTGCTAACAAGGGCTATCACTTAGCGCAGTTTTGTCTCAGGAGACCACTTCATCATCATCTTCAAAGTGGTGATGGTGGTGGTGTTACCGAAAACACCACAGGAACAAGTGTCCAACAGGCAGGAAAGGGCCACGTAAAGTAAACTGTGGTTTCGAGGAGATGTGCGTTTCGAGAAGCTGATCTGACTGCTTTGACGTCCGGTTTACTTGGCAGCCTCAGCAGTTGTGCTGCTTTTGTGATGATATGTTCAGCATGGCTACTCTAATGCAAAGCGCAGTTTAATGATTCTATCCCCCACTTCAACAGTCCCACAGCGAATTCCTAACGTAGACTGAGTTTTGTTAGTTGAAACCAGAGTACCTGGAGAAAACACATTGACAACGGGCAAGAGAACTCTAAAAAAAAACTCCTTCCCACATTTTGGTACCTAAACTCCATTTCCAATATATTACAAGAAACTTCCATTGGCTAGAGCCTTTTCCCGGCGATTTTTCCCTGCACTTAATAAAATAGTTCGAAAAACGACCATAAAAGGGCATAAACGAAACGAACACAAACGAACATGAACGAACATAAAAACGACTATAAACGATGATAAAAACTACCATATATGGTAATATATTGTAGTTATTTGTATTAATATGCAAGCCAACAGGCTCTAGCCAATGGGAGTTTCTCGTAATATATTGGAAATGGAGTTTAAGCCTATGTGCGACCAATGTGGTGTGAGGCTAGTGCATTAACCACTAGGTCACCTGCCACCCTCTGTTAAATATATACTCTGATGATTAGAAGAAATGAATGCTGGCATATTTTAATTTTATGGTTGATTAAACTTAAGTGTTTTATTACACAGCATGATGTTCAGAACACTTGAAAGAGCCATTAATTCTTCTAACTTGATTTAGTCTTCTGTGATTGTAATGGAGGGGAAAGAAGACCATGTGGTTTATTTTCAAACATTTTGGTAATTTAATACTGTAGCATACATCAAACATTTATCTGGTTGATTTGATTGCTTCTTGAAGGTACTGTGCCATTGAGAAATAATTTTAGGAAGATTTACATAGAAACTTTTAAGTGTTGAAATCAATTTGAAAAAAGCTAACTCAACACCTTATTGCAACATAGCTTTTCTCGTGTTCCATAGATCTATATGGGGAAAACTCAAAATCTGGAAGAAATGTCCCAACAACTGCTATATCTTTCGAGCTAAACAATATTTTAATTGAGAATGCACTGATTAGACACAGTGGGTCGTATGAATAAAATTGTAGTATTTACTTGAAGCAAAAAGTAAAAGTAAAAGCATTTGCTTGAAGTAGAAGCAAGTATAGTAAAAGCAAATGCTCAATTTCATATGAATAAACATTTGCTTTCACTCAGTAGCAAAAGCTCTTTTCATTGAAGGTTTTGCTTCATCCTAACCTACATTTCTATTGTTAATTTTCCTGCTTTATTGCATCATATGAATAAAGTGAGGTTTATGCTTTTACTTCATAATTTCCAAAAAATTACTGAGAAAATAATTTGTAATCCATTCCACATTTTCACTATTAAACCTGTATGATTCATGGTAGTCCTCATCTCGAGTTCAGTAAGTGATTGTAGTGCTTTTTGGCTTTGAAAACTGAATTAAATAGCAGGGCCGTGGGACTGAAGTATACTCGGGAGCTGACTTCAAATTTTTGAAGCATTTGCTAAAAATAAGAGCATTTCCTTCTGTTTATTCATAAAAATTTGAAGTGAAAAAAGTAAATGCTTTTAATTAAAGTAAAAACTACTAGCATGAAGTAACTACTATTTTGCTTTAAAGTCAAAGCATTTACTTAAAATTTTATTTTTAAGAATGAAAGTATTTGCTTCAAAATTATGAAGTAAAAGCATAAACTTCACTTTATTCATACGACCCAATGACATAAACTTGATGACCTCCATTTTTGTTTCATAATGTCTGGAAAAAGTATTCTAGGTTCAATTTTCTGTTTACAATGTCATTTTCACTGGTCTAAAGAGTCTATTGCCAAGTTTAGCACCCATGAGACAAATTCGGACTTTTATATCTCAAATAGAACTTAGTTAAGGCTGATATACAGTTCAGACATTTTAACTATCCCACTTTAAAAAGAATATTTCATTTCTTAATATTCCTTGCATGAACAGTTTAGTTCACTAGGTACTCATTTCTATTGGCACTGGAAAATTTCCTACCACACTTATGGTTGGTTCACACACCACTCCGAAACGTAACGCAAGATGGCTGCGCAATGCATTGTAGGTTTAAAATTACAGACGTAAACTTAAATTCCTACTTCAAAATTAATTTTGAAGTAGAAAGTGACGAAATTTAAGAAATTACGGCAACCCATGAGAAGATAGCTGCTTCTCGCAAGAAAAACGAGATGAAATGAGATTAGTCGGTTTACATTTACTGTCTACAAACGGTGTGAACAAAACCATACATTACTTTCCTTAAGTTACGTTAAGTTACGTTAAATTTTTGTAAGTTACGTTAAGTTACGTTAAATTTTTGTAAGTTACGTTAAATTGTTGTAAGTTACGTTAAGTTACGTTAAATTTTTGTAAGTTACGTTAAATTATTGTAAGTTACGTTAAGTTACGTT
This sequence comes from Strigamia maritima, assembly GCA_000239455.1. NCBI lineage: Eukaryota > Metazoa > Arthropoda > Chilopoda > Geophilomorpha > Linotaeniidae > Strigamia > Strigamia maritima. The sequence goes on from JH431502.1 coordinate 25,338, forward strand.
AAATTATTGTAAGTTACGTTAAGTTACGTTAGATTTTTGTAAGTTACGTTAAGTTACGTTAAATTTTTGTAAGTTACGTTAAATTATTGTAAGTTACGTTAAGTTACGTTAAATTATTGTAAGTTACGTTAAGTTACGTTAGATTTTTGTAAGTTACGTTACGTTAAGTTACGTTCAATGTGAACTAAAACCATTATGGTGTCATTTGCAACCAGTCACAATCATTTGCTAATCAAAGTTAAACGAAATGCCACTATTCAGAACAATTGTACATTATGTCAGGAGAATGTTCAGCGTTTTCAATTTCATGGTCAAACATAAGTTAATACTGAGTTAGAGATAGAATTCAGTTTATAATGCAAGCGGCGACTTAGGCCCATACACGTCTTAAATCTGACATCGGTGTTGCAGACTTTCCAATTGGAGAGTCTGCTTCAGCCTGGAACTAATCTGTCACGAAGGATCGACGAACGACGCACAAATGTTGACCGATCACGGAACCGTTGAATTGATTTGCTCTCTAAAAACCAAATCAAATCACTTCCTAACTCAATTTCCAAATTGTCAATCCCAAGAAAAAACAGACAACATTTATCCCCACCCCGTTACCATGCCAACATTTGGCGCTTGCGATCGCCAGGTGGCCTCAGTTTCCGTTTCTTGCCCGTTACCACGGCAACAGTCTCTTCCCACACGGCGAGGGTGTGTGCGTGCTGCGTCTGTCAGTGATAGTCGAGCACCGAACTCAGACGCCACCCCCAAGAACGCGTCCCCGCCCCAAGATGGCGGCACGCCCAAGGGCAGATTCTGCGGCTTTTATTTTGGGAATCAAACGCCGGCGTTGACCGAAGTGTCGAGACCCCCGAAGCTGACGCGTGTGTTTACAAACTACGCAGTTGAGTCTCTCGTCTTAGTTCATTGTTTTTCTCACCTGTCGACGCCATTGTTTCGATAACGGGGTAGGAAATTTACTTTTGACCGAAGTATGCCTTTAAAAATGCGGCTATCGGTATTCGACGTCATCAGTTGAGCATCAAAACAATGGTTGGTCACGGTGGGGTGTTGTATTACGTCATTTCCGTGCCGTACCAGAGGTTGGTATTGTTGTAAAAATTTTTTTTTTTTTTTTTTTGAAAATTTGAATTTTGAATTTTGAATATTGAATTTTTTATAATTGAAAAACAAAATAAACAATATAAACAATATGGCTGACTTTAAGTCGGTGTATAAAGATGTTTCTTGATGGCTGACTTTGTATTGCAAAATGAGGTCCAGGTCTCTTTTTGGTGTTTAATGTTTGGCAACATCTGTGGAGTGATTATTAAAGTATGAAAGTTGGAAAATAATTATAGTTGTGGGGTTGTATCGATTTTTTTTAATGTTTAGTCGATTTAGGAAGTTATATTGGATGACTTTTTATTTTATTTCTTTTTTTAGTTTACTTTTGAATTCATAACTCAACTGGAAATGGGGAATTTGAATATTTATTTGACACAATTATTAATGAGTCTCATTTTGCTTCATCTGGACATATAAAATAAATTTGCTAAACCTAATATTCATAGGTTAACATGAGGAAATGCACTCAGAACGGTCGATTTTGATCATACATTGATGTCAACATTTATTGGAATTAAGTCTTTGAATTGCTCAACTGGCAAGCCGTCAACAGCAATTTTTTTTCTAGCTTTTCATAAGTTTATTGAACCCTGGAATTTTTTTTGAACAAAACTATTGTTGTGTGCCAAATAATATGAAAAGCAACGAGGTGGCTTTTCAACGAGAATTTATTTTTTTTATAACTTGATATTTTTTTAAAATCTAGTACACTTTTGAATTCATAAGTCAACTGGGAAATAGAAAACCAGGCAATTTTCTATATTGAAATTTCTTGTTTTACTGTGAATCTTTTATTTTCCAGCTATAAAAAAAAGGAAATTTAAAATCACTTGTGAATCTATAAGATAACTGGAAAATAAAATAATTTACATCTCTAAAATTAATTGAACTCACAATTCAACTGGAAAATCCATTATTTACTGATTTTATTTACAAATTTTGGGTTTTACTCAATAAAGTAACTTGTTCCCTGGTTCTAAAAAAAAAAAAAAATTAAAAAATAGATACAAATTCAAAACAATACAAAAATCACATTTTTTATATCCCAGTTAACTTTTGAATTCACAACTCAACTGGAAAAAATGTAACCCTATACTCCATATGGGATTGGCTGGGACTTTTTCACGAAAAAATGTATTCCAAAGCGGGGCCACATCAAAATAGTGTCCACAAAATGGTGACAACAATCCAAAGTACTTGAATACAACATTTTGTCCGATTTTGTCTGTTCCCATTGTTAGATGTAGATGGGATCGGTCATGAACTATGCCGCTAATTCGCTGCTTGTGTAAAAAGCTCCCAGCCAATCCGATAGGGACTATAGAGTTATGCGGACAGTCTATATAGGTTCTTAGCAAATATGATTTTTGAACTCAGCAAGTGAAGAGCTTTCAAATGACTGGTTACTTCTAACAATTCCTTGTAAACTTTATTTAACAATTCGTGCACGAAACTCCCATTGGTTAATGGCCTTCGCATTGTACCGAAAGTGTATATTGTAGTATCTTATTTTAATCCTCTAGTCGAGCTGAGTCGAAAAATCATTGCTTCGTAGTCCAAAAATGTGCATGCCATTGTGAACAAACGAAAACGCTCGTAACATATTTTTAAAAAATTATTTATATTTGGGTTTTTGTATTGTTGCGCACATTTTTTGGCTATGAAACAATGATTTTTCGACTCAGCTCGACTAGAGGATTAAAATAAGATATCACAATATATACTTTGAGTACAATGCAAAAAAGTTCAGTTTTCAGTTTCGTACACGAATTGTTGGATAGAGTTTAGATAGATAGAATTAAGTTTATAGACTCAAGCGACAACTTAGACCATACACGTCTTAAATCTGACAAAACAAAAATAAAATATTAAAATATTTTATTTATTTGCAGCACGGAGAGCGGGCGCGACAACCCTTTCCGTCCAGATGGTGATTTGAGCAAAGAAGCCGACGAGATCGTAGGGTTGATCAAAGAAGGGAAGCCTATAGTGGGCACACCAACTCGCCAAGACGGGGATGTGACGGACAATTCAGTGGGCGGAAGCCCCGCACATCTTGTGGCGGACGGCGCACCCAATTCACCGGTCAAGGAAACAATGCTGGCATCGAAGACCAACGCCGTTTATGCCAACAATGCCAAAGGCGGGGTGAACGGGGCCGCCCCGACTGGGACCCTAACACCGGAAGCGATCGAGGTGCAGCGTGGCATTGTGGTACCCCCCAATGATCCCCAAGTGGTGGAACACGTGACCATTCAGAAGAAGCCAAAGTGCAAGTGCTGTGAGATTATGTAAGCAACATGAAGAAGAAGATGAAGTGCAGATTTTTGCTTTCAAAGGGAAAAATTATTAACTTTTTTAATTTTTAATTTTATTAAAGGGGGGAGTAAGGGATTTTTTTGGTTTTTATTTATTTTTTTTTTTTTAAATTTAGATTCAAATTGTTGATTGGAAAATGTCAATATTTGAATCAAAAATGGTTGATCTATTTTTTTTTTTTTTCATTTGATTTGCTGCTTTTAATATTGTGTATTAAAGTCTATAAGTAAGCTTATGTAAGAA
>JH431502.1:31363-41458 GCA_000239455.1 Strigamia maritima
TATTGTTTCATATTTTATTTTTTTTTATTATGAGACACAGTTTTAATATGGATAAAAATTTATATCTATTTTTCAATGTATTAGGAAAAATGGACATTTTTATTAAATATTTCTGTGTCTGATAATAATATACGGTAATAATAATTTTTATAATATTTAAAATAAAATAATAAAAAAAAAAGGAATTAAGAAAGAAAAAAAAAACCCCCCAAAACTTGACTTTAATGGCTTTGTGGACACTTGTAAATAAATGGAATTAAAAATTTAATTGTTTGTGATCTTCATTTCACTTTGGAATTATTGCTGCTTATATGCCCTTCACAATGTTTATACAAGAGTCAAGGACATTGTTGACTAACTTGATAAAAAGGTAAAGAGAATAAAAGAAGTAAAAATAAACACTTGAAAGGACAATTTTTTTTATTTGAAGTACACCATTTTTTTTTATTTTTTTTATTTGGTTTAGTCAAGATTAAGATATATTTCATAAGGTTGATGATGTAATCAGGAAACTGCAAATTAAATCTGAACCTATTTCAAGCTGAGTATTATGTAATAGGTAATAATGATAAACCACATGGTGTTTGCTTGCATGCAGCAGAACTTCTTCGACATTATTGCTTCGAAAAATAACCTTTGACTTTGGGATCAATAGAAATTAATTACGGACTTTTAAGTTACTAGTGATAGTGATATGGAAATATCCAATTAGAAAGTTGTAGAGCATTTAATTTCTAATTTTCAATAATTTTTGAGGAGTTTTTTTTAAATTATGATTAAACATGGAATGAAAATGCTAAATTCTATTCAACGATTCGTGCACGAAACTGAAAAGTGAACTTTTTTGCATTGTACTGAAAGTATATATTGTGGTATCTTATTTTAATCCTCTAGTCAAGCTGAGTCGAAAAATCATTGTTTCGCAGCCAAAAAATGTACGCAACAATAGAAAAACCCAAATATAAATAATTGTTTTAAATATTTTACAAAGCGTTTTCGTTCGTTAACAATGGCACGCATATTTTTGGACTACGAAGCAATGATTTTTCGACTCCGCTCAACTAGAGGATTAAAATAAGATGCCACAATACATACTTTCAGTACACTGCATAGGCCATTGTCCAATGGGAGTTTCGTGCACGAATTGTTAGATAGAGTTTTGTACTACTTTTACGGAAACAATGCTGTAAAGTGTCAGTACTGTTTTGATGGGCAGGACTTCAAAAATCAATTGTTTCTTCTTTTTTTTTGATGAATTATTCTATTTGCTGTGACATCTCGTTTTCCTTTGTGAGAGGTTGACATTTGAGTCTATAAATAAAAACCATTTTTTAATTTCCAGTTGCTATGCAAGATTCATCATTACTTATTACTTTAATTAAAAATGAGATGCCATCATTGCTGACTGAAATAGGATTTATGGAGAAACGGATCTCAATCAATTATTTTAAGTCATCACATTTGCTATATTTATCAGGAATTGCATCATTCTTTTATTCTAAATTTCTAATACCTATATCTGCCTACAGGGTTGGATAAACAGTAATCTGTAATTTAATCCAGTTGTCTTAAGATCTCTATAGTGGCCCTGATCATATTTGAAAATGTGGTTCCCACTTTGTCATTTTTTGTTCTCCTAGAAATTGAAGAAATTGTTAAAATATGTACCGGTTATCAATAATCCAGAGACAAATTTCCAAACGCCACCTAGTTATTTACTAACAAGGTCTTTCTTTTGATCCTTATTCGATCATTAAAAAAAAATTCTAACGGGTAGCCATATTGAACGTAACGTAACGTAACGTAACGTTTAACTTACAAAAATTTAAAGTAACTTAAGGAAAATATTGTTTTTGTTCAAAAATCACGTAATTTCTCATTCCGTCTTGTTTTTCATGTGAAAAGCAGATGTCTTCTCATTGACTCATTGGTTGGCCTTTTACGGTCATTTTTCGAATTATTTTATTAAGTGCATTGCTGGGAAAAGGCTCCAGTCAAAGGGAGTTTCTCGCAATGAGTTGGAAATAGAGTTTAGACTCACTTTTCACTCCAACCATCTGCAGCTTGCAGCTGTGTACTGATAAATAAACTGTAATAAACCAATTTATAATATTTTGTAATCAATAAAATTACATTTTTTAAATTTATAATAACAAGTAAAAATTTTTTTTTTTTAGAAAAATCAATATTCTTTATATTTTAAAATCCGTAAAACATTTTTTTCATCCAAATGATCAAATCTCATCCACCATAGTTATTGCAACACATTATGTTTCTGGTACCGGAAGCCGGTACTAAACTTTCGCCTAACACAAAACACCGAAGCAATTACAGTCATGATAATTAACATAATAAATAGACCCAAAGCCACACCTAGGATAACAAATCTCATTTGGCGCGAAATGAGTTTGCGATTAGCCGGAACAGGTCTGCTGTGTCCATCGGTAGGTTTAACCGTATACGCCGGCGAAGTACTAAAATGGTGGAAATTCATGCATTTATCCATATCGGTCTTCGTCAGCTCGGTAATAGCACAAATATGAATCCGGTGACAGGTTTCGCTACAAGATTCAGTTTTTACGCCGGCGACATTGTATAAATAATACTTTTCGAAAAGTTCGCGATTTGTCGAGATGTCCAAATAAACGTGGTACAGAGATAAAAGATTAAGATTATTGACGCCGTATAACTCTGTAGCTGTGTACAGCAATTTCCATGGCAATTCAACGTTCGCTCGCTCATATTTGTCGCGGTTCCAGTAGCCCGAGCCGGTTACATCCGATATGTTAAGGTAATACTGCTCGTAGTCCAACACCATGTTTTCGGCTACGTCGTAGCTGTATAATCGTATGGATGGATTTATGCCGTTGGTTGCTGTTATTTTCAGGGGGCTCACCGACGGGGCGATGAAGCCGTGAGATCTCACCACACCTAAAATTATAAAAAAAAATTAAAAATGATTTTTTTTTCTCTCGTAATGTTGAGATTAAAAATTATATATATATATATTTTTTTTATTGCGGTTTTTATATATATTTAGAAACTAATTTTAGCTTAGTGGTTGGATTATTCCATTTTGGCAGCTACGCATGAAAAGAAGAAATAATTTTACTACGTATTTGAAAAGGTATTCTGATAAGTACTGTAAGTAAATTTTCATCCAAAGACTTAAAAGTTGAATTTTTTAAGTATGAATCTAAATTGTAGTTCATAATTTTAAGTATAATTTTAATTGAAATAGGTGATGGTTTTTATGTTTGAAAATCGTTAACAAATCTTAGGGTAAACATAAAAGCAAAATAACCACTCTCATATGTTTTGTTTAAAATTTATGAAAATAATTTTAAATTATAAATCTTGTTGATATTCATAAAGAAAAATGACAAATATTGTTGATATTCATAAAAGAAAAATTTCAAATATTGTTGATATCTGTGTAAAAATGATAAATATTGTTGATATCTGTGTAAAAATGACAAATATTGTTGATATCTGTGTAAAAATGACAAATATTGTTGATATCTGTGTAAAAATGACAAATATTGTTGATATCTGTGTAAAAATGACAAATATTGTTGATATCTGTGTAAAAATGACAAATATTGTTGATATCTGTGTAAAAATGACAAATATTGTTGATATCTGTGTAAAAATGACAATTGTTGATATCTGTGTAAAAATGACAAATATTGTTGATATCTGTGTAAAAATGACAATTGTTGATATCTGTGTAAAAATGACAATTGTTGATATCTGTAAAAATGACAATTGTTGATATGTGTATGTAAAATGACAATTGTTGATATCTGTAAAATGACAATTGTTGATATCTGTAAAAATGACAATTGTTGATATCTGTAAAATGACAATTGTTGATATCTGTAAAAATGACAATTGTTGATATCTGTAAAATGACAATTGTTGATATCTGTAAAAATGACAATTGTTGATATCTGTAAAAATGACAATTGTTGATATCTGTAAAAATGACAATTGTTGATATCTGTAAAAATGACAATTGTTGATATCTGTAAAAATGACAATTGTTGATGTCTGTAAAAATGACAATTGTTGATGTCTGTAAAAATGACAATTGTTGATATCTGTAAAAATGACAATTGTTGATATCTGTAAAAATGACAATTGTTGATATCTGTAAAAATGACAATTGTTGATATCTGGGAAATATTTCTCGAACTTGGGTTGAAATCTTGAAAATATTCTCAAATTGGGTTGAAATCTTGAAAATATTCTCAAATTGGGTTGAAATCTTGAAAATATTCTCAAATTGGGTTGAAATCTTGAAAATATTCTCAAATTGGGTTGAAATCTTGAAAATATTCTCAAATTGGGTTGAAATCTTGAAAATATTCTCAAATTGGGTTGAAATCTTGAAAATATTCTCAAATTGGGTTGAAATCTTGAAAATATTCTCAAATTGGGTTGAAATCTTGAAAATATTCTCAAATTGGGTTGAAATCTCGAGAAATTTCTCAAATTTGTTTAAAATCCCGAAAAATAACCAAATTTGGTTGAAATTCATTTGAAAAAAAATTTCACCATTCATTCCACTAATTTTTAAAGGCACAATAAAAATCCCAGCATTAATTACTTTCCTCTCAACATAACTTACCGTGACTGTCCATAAAAAGTCGAAATGTATCAGTATGCGTATGACCATACACTTGTGTTAAAATTACATCAGCATAATCTATCACTAACTGCACAAACTTTTCACTGTACGGAGACACCAAAAAAGGTTCAATCGGATTACGCTCAAAGTAACCGGGAGGTGCGTGTGCAGTAATTATAACCTGTAAACAGAACAAAAGTAAAAATTTGCCCTACCAAAATTTAAAACACGATGGAATAGTCTATAATTTACCTACCTTATATGAATTAATTTTAGCTGAAATTAACTGATCCTTTAACCATTGCAACTGCCCACCAGGATCTTCACTTTTCGGTTTCTCCTTGTTATGGCTAAGGTATATATTTGTATTCATGACAATTATCTGTAATTGATTGTCTATTTTTTTCACATAATATCCGCCTAAAAAATAAATTAAGATTTAGATCAGCTGTTAATTTGATTTTTCTTGTCATTGACCGTTACTAAATCATTAATAAAATTAAACATCCAAACCTTTCACGAAGTTGACATGTTGATCATTTGGAATTAAGTTGCCCCATTTTGCTTTTGTCAAATAATTTACATATACTTCATCAAACCCAGTTTCTGGAAACAAGTTCTACAAGAGAAATAATTACAAATAAATCGTACTATAGTAATAGTCTGCAATCAATAGGTGCGTTCAATGCTGAAAAGGAAAAGTCACTTCTCCTTATCTGCCTTATGGAAAAGTGACTTCTCAATGAACGCACTTAAATTGTTCATGCATTTTCATTTTCATTTGTATTTTTTATTGTTTTAACTGTGGAATAAAAATTAGATTTTGTTGATAAAATTGTCTATTCCATTTTGGCTAATATATTTTATGAGAATCTGCTAGAAAATAGATAAAATTTGTGAAAAAGGACGACAAATCGAGTACGGACATGACCGAACATCGTGGCCGACGTAGGTGCAAGTTCCGCGGCCACAATGTTCGGTGATGTCCGTACCCGATTTGTCGTCATTTTTCGCAAGTCTTACCTATTTTCATGCTGATTTCTCAAAGGATCCTTAGAATGTTGTTGAATGAAGTCCCCACCTACAAAATTAGCAGGATTTATTCGCTAAAACTTCAGTTCAGAGTACAGAAACATCAACGATCTAATCGTTTCCAAGATGGATGCCACTAAAGCTATTTTTTGTGAGCACTGCGCATGTGCAGTAAAAAGAAGTGACTTCTATAAGGCAAAGAAGTGAGTTGTGTTTGACTTTTCTCTAAAGTCACTTAAGTCACTTCTATAAGGCAAATATGACGTAAATTACGTCATATTTGCCTTTTAAAAGTCATTTCAGTCAAATAAGTGACTTTTCTTTTCAGGATTGAACGCACCTACTGTCTTGTTGCTAAAATTCAAACGAGTTGTATTTGAAAAGTAATTTAATCTTAATCTTGAATTTTAGAGTTAAAGTTAAAGTTCAGAGTGGTTCTATTGCGGTTATTATTCGTTAAGTAAATGACTAGCGATGTACAGTCAACACCCACCCTTAGAACGGTCCAAAAACCTCCTATAATGTCCCTTCTACAGACTGTCCCATCTTCAGGGTGCAAAAACAAAGGTAAATGTCATTTGGACGGTTTTGGACGACGGTTTAGTGTCCCGACTACAGGGCATTAACCGTATAATTGGTATTACGACCTTTCATCGTGCGTCAGTTAATCGGGTGTCATTTAAACGTGGAAATTTCCCCTGAAGGACATTTCTCCTGAATGACATTTAACCAGTACAACATTTAAACGTGTGTCAAACTAACGGCAGCCAATTAACCGAGTGAAAATTTGATTGCGCGCATTCGTTCGATTCGTGTGACGTGCCCTTGAAATGTCGGTCCGTTCATTTGACGCCCGATTAATTAAACCCGATGAACTTACGCCCGATGAAAAGTCACCAATTCTATTATAATTAAGTATTACCGCCGGATGCACATCGTGATTTCCAATAACTGGTAATAAAATATGTCCAGGGAATGTCTTTAACATCTGATTAGTGGCATTAAACAGCCCTGAAAAAACTTCTGACCAAGTCACATCTTTATCTGGTAAATGTGGCATGATATCTCTAAGTATAAAATAATTAAAAATTAAAAATCAATTTATATAACAACCAATTGTTTTTCTTTGAATACCCAGTCCATAAAATAAAATCTGGTGTTGGATGAAAAAATTTCATGGCTGAAATGGTATCCTTGATCAAATCCCAAGGTGCATCACAATTATAGTTTCCATAGGGGCTTATAGTTGAATTTGACATGTTACCATGACACATGTGTTTGCTATCTCCTCGTATTGAGTAATTTTGGTCCATATGAAGGTCTGAAATTTGCCAGAAGTAACCTAAAACAACATAAATACAAAATAAATGTTATAAAAATTGATTCGTCATTGGTGTAAGCACTTATACCTGCATTTCCTGCCATACTGTATCCCATTGTGCTCATGAGTATTAATATAAAAACAAACAGAATTTCTGTTTTTGCCATTTTGTGGAACCATGGACTAGAAATTTAAATCACTTTCTGTATCTTGAAAACGATGATTACACAGGAAACGGAATTAAGTAATGCAATGGGGGAATTTCTATGCGAATACAATGGACATTATCTGCCATCTAGTAGCACAAATTAAGATTAAGTAAAAGGCGCACATTTATAAACATAGGCACTAGAAAACTTTTCTGAAGATACAAGCCCATAAGAAAACACTGTGGCAAACGTATCTGATTAGAAGGCAAAACCGCAAGACTATTTTTTTTATTTTTTTTTTATTTTATTTTTTATTTTTTTTTTTTACATTTTTTTAAAAATAAAATATCGATTCGGATTCGTATTGCCTGTTATTATTATTGAAATTATTATTATTTATATATTTATTTGTATTTTTGCGTTGTGATATTAAAAAAAAGAAAATTTCTATTCGACCAAATTTATGTTTTTGAAACGTTTACACACTGTCAAGTTCAAATAAAATTTTAAAAATGGCAATTAAAATTAACTTTATTTCATATTAAACAAAAACAGATTTAAATAATAAAAACACAAGGCCAACCAACAGCTTCTTTATCCCGGGAACACCGGGTGACCCTGCTAGTAGTTAATAAAACCATAGTGTAAGAAGCGACGAAAATTCATACACTTCATAGGGTATTAAAATTTACTTTCAATTTAGTTATTAAAATTTGTTTGCTTTTACTTTTAAATTCACAGAAAATTGTAAAAAATTCATCAAAATTGTGGCTGAAATAATAAAATCCCATTTTAAAATATTAATTTAAAATTACCTGTGGAATAGAATAGAATAAAATAGAAAAATTACTTACAATAAAATAACTATTAGATACTGTTTTAAAACTTATGTAGTCTCTGCTTCGTATACACTGTGCTTTGATTCTGGTCTCTCTACCAACAGCAGCGCCACCGTGGCAGAATGTGGGTAATCCTCTGCTAATCCTCTGCTAATTAAAGGATTAGCAGAGTGTCACCACTATTCCTTCTTACACTATGATAAAACTTTGCTTGTGCCTTAGTTTTTAATTAGTAGTTAGTACTTGTATTCACTATGAATCAAAATAAATCTTTGTTTAAACCTGTGAATTAAAGAGACAAATAGGTGCGTTCAATTCCAAAGTGATTATAAAACCATAATTAAATCTGATTATAGAGAATCAGTTTAATCTGCTTTAAGCTTGCGCAGTTGCAAACTTAAATATTCTAGGGTCAAGTTCCTTGATCGGAACTAGTTCTTAATCCAAAATCCATGTCCGGATTGTTGTAGTTTTCTCCTATCAGTTGACATTTTAAGTTACTATAAAATGGTAGTATACATTAAAGTATATCAAAAGTGTTGAAATCGAGTAAAAAATATATAAAAAAGCACTGAAATCTCTTAATAAAGTCGATCGAGTGCCACCTCGATCAATCTCAAATCCAAAATGGCTGCCAAGAATGCTGTCATAAACAAGATTTCAGCAGCATAAACAACCCTCAACATGGTTTATGTAAAAGCAGTTTATGGATAAACCGATTGTTGGAAAATGATGTAAAAAGCGTCATTTCCGTCTAGTGAGAATCAAAAGAATCAAGATAAACAGTTTATCCATTTGGAATTGAATGCACCTAATGTACCCAGAAATGAAAATGAAATATGTTATTCATGAGATTAAAGTGTGTAGAAATTGTGGTGACCCGAATGGGTACCATGGACTTTTTCCATGTTGTGAGCATGTTCAAGCGTGTTTGAATTGTGTACATATTTTGTGTACCAATTTGGCATGTCTTGTGGTGTAAATATTATTTAATGAGTGTAAATAAATGTGAATTAATTATAAATCAGAAAATAACACGAGAACACATTGAAAATAAAGTTGGAAATCAATAGCTTTAATGTTCTCATAACTACAGTACTTGGTGAAAAACAAACAGCCCAGACTCCATTGGAGCCCGGTGAACCCAGATCCCCCAATTGCCCAAAAAGCACCAACCGGCAATTGGGGGATCTGGGTTCAGGTCCCGGTGTGACGATCTGACTTTTTCCCCAAAGTGCTATTTACACTTTGCCATGGGTTCAAGACAGTAAAACTTATGAAAACACGTGGATTTTCTCTTACTAAGAAAAACCTCCACTTATCCCAGGGATAAGAACCAGTAAAACTACATAAACACATATAAACACACTTGCAAACAATTCTGAATTGGAAAGAAGTAAAGTAAATAGTCATGAAAAACAAGGAGTTTTATCAAATCATAACATTTATTCCGGATCATTGCAAACTACAATGACCCGAGGTCAATTTAACATAAAAATCTTATAAGAAATAAAGACAATAACATACTTAAAACATATCGAAACTTATAAATTAATCTAATTTTTAACCAGGAAACTGGCAAAACATTATCGCAACTTTTAACTATCAGCTAGAGGCTTGATAAACTAATAATAATATGATTTACAGAAATAATATTACGAATCTTCTGGTGTTTCCTGGCGCTATTTGGTTCCTAATCGGGGTAATGCACTATCGAATCCTGCGAATATCGGCGTTCATCGGTCGGATGATCGTCTCAAATTAGCGATACCACGTGGTATCGGCTTACACCTGTATTTCGAGCGTTGCGGTGAAGACTCACTTTTTTTCTATTCCAATTATTACATTCGCATGAATATAATAATGGTAAGCATTTAAGTAAATGTACAACTATCGATCAGAAACTAAAAGAAAAGTATAGATTAGCGAGAAGAAGTCGGTTATGGAATTCAAAGGGAATTCCTCGGCCGTCATGATTGAGTCGGGCGCGCCGCATCAAACCGAATGCGTTGTTCTCAAGCGGTGCCGAAGCACGTGACAGTTAGCGCCCACTCCTGATACAGGTAGCGGTTGCTGCTCGGTCCGAGCGAACTCGATACAATCAAGCTTTGTCCATAGGAC
>AFFK01019288.1:0-14855 GCA_000239455.1 Strigamia maritima
AAAATACCCTTCATCACTTCGATTCCTTAAAATCTCTCTCAACTTCTCTTCGTCAGAACAATTAAACCGACAAAGCAGGATATTAAAGCTACAGGACACTCCCATAGCCGCCATGCAAATTTGTTTTTTTTAAATGACAGTGACGTGGGAGCCGTCTGGTGAGAACATACAAATATATCAGAAATCAAGCGCAAATACCATGCATTGCCTATTACTGTTTGTCCCACAAAATGCCATATGTTAGTTTTTCTGTTTTTTATTATTATTATTGTCAGTCAGATAAAACCAATTCTTAATAATAAATTACAATTAAGTGTTTTTTGATGTTGTATCGATTCGTACACATAACGTTGTACACTTGTAAAAGTATCTATGGATTGATTGGTCTTGTCAGTAGACCGCTGCGTTTCGGGTTTGTCTACTGCCTTGGATATAAAAGGGTTTTTCTTAACTTAGCATTTATTCGTATTATGAGTTGTCAAGATAAAGGTGGTGCACATCACGTGCTTTTCACATTTTCCTTCGTTTTCATATATACATATGTGTGTACCATTTATGTTTTATTTAATGTTTGATATTTGCTTTTACTTGATCATTTTAAAGTTCTTTCAATTCTTTCAGTTATTTAATTTATTTTCATTAAAATTTTATTCAGTGGTTCTGTGTAAAGTTTTAACGAAGTAGAAGTTTTAAAGGTACCTTATTAGGGCCTCAGAATGGCTAAAGAAAAATTGGAAATTAATATTTCTTTCGGTTTTACAAACAAAGGTTTTACAAACATAGTCACTAGTGTATGTGTGTTTACTCCGTCATGGTCAACATTTTTTTGGACTTTGTCCCGAATATCAAATTGTCAAATAATTTTATAAATCAAATAATTTTATTTTAAAATAAATGTCAGATAATATTTGATGTTTTTATTTCCTAAAACCGAAATTACATATGCTTAAGTAACCACCTGCTCTTTCTTGGTAAAGATATAACTTTTTGATTTTGAATTTTTAAATTATGGACATTTTAATCTTCATAAAAAAATGAACAACAAATGCTGCAATCACAAATTGATGAAAATTCAGAATTAACCATGTTGACAAGTTTGCGATTTACATTGCTATGGGAAATAAATTTTGGAAAATTGTCATTAAAGATAACTTCACATAATTTTACATACCCTAAAAAGGGTTGTGTTGCAAATATTAAATTGTGAAAATCCGTTTCTGCCTTATACACTTTAAAACGCATGAAAATCTGAGTGATAGATGTGAGAACATAGGTTTTTAGTATTAAATTATCGCAACAGACAAGAAACAGACCAAAAAAACGACGTAAAAGAAATCCTGCAATGTAGAATATTTTCATGTGCAATATCTAAATTTAAATTTTGAATGTTTTCTAAATTGTTGTTCACTTGTGAGTTCATTGAAGATTCAATCCCACATTGATATAGAGATTCTGGGCCATGAAAACTAAAATAAAAAAAAATCCCCAAAACACGGAACTGAAAACTGAAAACAGACAAAAACTAAACTTTTTTGTTTTCAAAATGAAATGTATGGAATAATAATACTTTTCTTTATCTACATATGCTTTTCCAAGTGTTACCATTCAGGTTGCTAAAGGATCATCAACGTGTCAGTTAATGATTAGAGTAATAAAAGAGAGATATTGTACATATTTTGCTATGTATTTTTGCTTTGCACCAAATTGCATTTGATAAATGCTACATTCATACATTGGAATGCAGTCTGCAGTCAAAATTTTGCAGGCGATAAATGCTACATTCATATTACAGAATGCAGTCTTACAATACCGAATTATTATTTACTTGAATCTTATAGTTTGAATCTTATATAATTTAATTAATAATTGAACAAGAAAAAATTGATTTAGGTATTTGTTTAATGTTAATGTTTCACTGGGTTTTGATGGATTTGATTTCATTTCAATGTTCCATGGGTTTTGAATTTCCACGGGATTCATTATTAAAGGGATTTTCAACGAAATTCAACAAGATTTTGAAATTCAATGGGATTTCTACAAAATTCAACGGGATTTCAACGAAATTCAACAGGATTTCAATGAAATTCAACAGGATTTCAACGAAATTCAACGGGATTTCAACGAAATTCAACGGGATTTCAACGAAATTCAACGGGATTTCAACGAAATTCAACGGGATTTCAACAAAATTGGGTCCTTAACATCTTGGTTCCAAATTTCACGTTATTTTAATGAAATAAACTCATTTTTTTAAGTTTAAAGCATTTTATTTTATTTAATTTCTAGAATATTACACTTTTTCACAATTTTTCACTTTTTTCTGTGCTAATACATAATAAATAATAATACATAATGAATCTTGGGATTTATTAAATCGTGGAATTTCCACGGGGCCTTCTAGTCTAATTATACTAAAAAAAGAAACACAAATTATTTAATACCAAACTAAATTTACCGATGGCCTGAAATTGTAAATCCTGTAATAAATAAATAAACAATAGCTTATTACAATATAAAATAATATGATAATACAATATAAACAAATTATCTACCTACAATACCACGTTGAATGCAGTTGTTATTTAGATCGAGAAAAAATGGCGTGTAGTGCTGTTAACACGTGAAAAGTTCCCGTGTCAGTTTTAGCAAGTTTTAATCAGCTAACGTGGCACATTGTGGAAGTCACATGACAATTTGTTGCACGAAACGGTCGCGTTAGCTGATGCGAGACTTATGGAATGTACCTAGTGTCTTATTGCGTAATCTTGCTTGAGTTGTTTACCCCAACTAGGGTAACCAGTCTCAGCCACTTGAGAGGGGGAATGGGATGACTCATTCTAGTTGCACTCAGTTGAGCTCATTGCACAGCTTTTGTGCACAACAACAACATTGCCCGGGGGTTAGCTCAGTCTTGCTCCCTCACTGAAAGTTTCAGTCAGTCTTACTTCCGAACAACCAACAGTCCTTCTTGGGTCAAACTTATACCGAATCGTATTTGTGTGATCGAAGGCATTGTCAACGGAAGGGGGATTTGCTCACGCTTGCTGATAAGTAGTATCTTATTGGTATTTTCTAACAGTTAGTACATCTAATTGTTAGAGTTTTGTTTGTTAGCGCTTACATATCTTGTGTGTGTGATCAGGCTTTTCCTGAGTGCCGTCAGCCCATTTGCTGTTGCGAGTGAGGTTGACTGCCAGGAAATTCCCGCTTGTATCATTACCATCGGCCGGTTTATCTAGACCGCAAGCTGTAAAAACGACGTAGAAGACCGATGTTGCATCGTCGATCGTGTTCCGCCGAACCCGAGAGCGATACTTCGTTGAGAAACACCACCGTTGTACATCGTGTTGCATTTAATTGTAATATCGTTGTATTATTGTGTATTTTTGATTGAATAAATAAATTAAAAAGTGAATGCGAACAAAACTTTTAAATAAAAGCAACTCAAATATCTAATGGTTTCGACTACACATTCGTAATTTTATTTTGTTATATTACATTGTATTAGGGATGTACTGAATATTCTGTAACACATTTGGTATACGGCCTATTTATCCAGTTGAACAAAGTAGTTAAATAATATGACCGGTTTACCCGGTTGTGTTAAATCTTTCCACTGCACGATCATAACATGACATTGGATTAGGGACATTCCTAAACAACTGCTAACACTGTTTCTTTGTTTTGCAAAGAAGAAAATTTTGAAGAAATTTTGTAACTTTTTGTGTCAATTGAGGCAGTAGTTTCGACCAAACGATTTAATCTCCGTCCTCGAATACCGGCCGCACCTCTTGGTTGCAATTTGGAATACGCGTCGCGTTGCTTAATCTGGTAATTTCGGAGTGGTAATTAAAGTTTAATTACTATGAAAACCAAATTTTGAAAAATTTCACTGTTGCAAGCATATTTGTGATGATTTGAGATAAAAATTTCATCAATAATTATGGCCTGAGTCGCCGGAACGCTCCTCGTTTTTCTCACGGATTTTTCGAAAAGGTGCGTTTTTCGGGGGCCCTGAAAATGTGTTTAAGCTTGCCCTTCTTCTTTAGGGGTTCAAATGTTGAACTGCCCGAGGAAGATTTTTATTATAAAACACTGTTGTTTGTTAATTTCAATTTGATTTACTTTGCGCATTACACTTTAGCATAAAAGAAAATAACAACCAGTTACTTTTGCTTCTAAAAATTCAGCCGGGATTGCACACATTAGTGCTTTTCAAAAGCGACAAGGATGATACAAGAGACTGGGGAACATTCCATCGGCCAGCCACACATCCGCACGTGCAAGAGTATAGCAGGACTATAGCGCAATACTTTTGAATTCCATATCGTATCGGGGGAGAAAACTTCCAAGCCCAGCCTCCTCGTGGCCTCCCCTGGGCACTCCGCTGTAGCACTTTGTTTTTCCATTGCAGTGGTGCTAATGGGTTCTCTGGTTATCTATATCTCCTTTTTTTGCTTTGCTTTCTCTTCTGTGGCTTTTGTCTCTGTTTTTGATCATTTTTTGATAATGTAATGCTGCATTCCATTCTGCAATGGGATGTATGAATGTAGTGTTTATCAATGGTCAAATGTGTTTGTTTATGTCAGATTTATATTGGTCAGATTAAAAGACGTGTATGACCTCAGTCGCCGCTTGCGTCTATAAACTCAATACTATCTATCTATCTATCATTGGTCAAATGTGTTTGTCTGTGTCAGATTTATATTGATCAGATTTAGTATGTCAGTTTGAGTATGTCAGATTAAAAGACGTGTATGGCCTAAGTCGCCGCTTGCGTCTATAAACTCAATTCTATCTATCAATCGCAATTGATCGAATTATATCTGTAGCTTTTGTACTGCGCGAACATTTATTCCATAAGTTTGATGATTTACTAAATGCCAGCCTGCATATCGTTTTGAGGTACTGCTCTTAATTAATGCTTTATCAGCATCAGTTGTTGCAACTAAATTAAGTGTGTGTGATTTTATTAAAAATGTCTTAAAGTTTAACTCCAATCACATCTAAAGTGTGAGCCAAAAATTCTGGAACATGCCAAAGTTGCAGAATGTCGTGTGAGGTCTATTGGGTTAATCCAGTGTATGTGGTAACATCCAAATAACTCTTCAGAGTTGGCCACACATCTACTGTGGCACAGAGGTGTTCAATTTTACTTGTTCACAAAAAGTCGCCGCTTGCATCTATAAACTCAATTCTATCTATCTATGCCCTAAATAGGCAATTGGAGAAAATGTGATGCTACAGGAGGCGGTGAGTTTTCTAATTTTTTGTCAAAAAGACAAAAGTTCTTCATTGCGTTTTCAGCTTTCTCCAAATTCACAAATCCAATCCAACCAATTCATTTGTATATCTATTATACACTAGATCTTCTCGAATCTTCATCTTGTCATTAAGGTCTTCTTTTCTTTTTACTTCATTTAGCATTTAGCAAACTTCGAAAATAGAACATGGGGCTTGCAAAATTTTCCGCTTTCAGTAATGACACTTTATTTATAAAATATTAAATTAAATTAAATTATATATTAAATAAAATACAAGGCAAATTGTAATTCAGAAACAAAAGCTTTTCTGCATTTCTTGGCAACAAATTGTTTCATTATTATCTTAAGTATTTTATCCTGAAGATTATCTGATGATCTGGAAATCTGACATTCAGTTTCAGTACTCCCCCCGAACGTTGAACCCCCCGCGTAACAGTATTATCTTTAGCTAAAACCTCACCAACACCATCTTCATCATCCTGTTAAATACAAATGGTGCATTAACTAACCCAAATGG
Organism: Strigamia maritima; assembly: GCA_000239455.1. Taxonomy (NCBI): domain Eukaryota; kingdom Metazoa; phylum Arthropoda; class Chilopoda; order Geophilomorpha; family Linotaeniidae; genus Strigamia; species Strigamia maritima. The sequence goes on from AFFK01019288.1 coordinate 5,782, forward strand.
CATTCGGGTGAATTGCCATTTGTTCGCCATTGTTGAAAAAGCTGTTTTTTTTTGCGCTTTCGGTGTTGATTCTACGTGATAGTATCTGGCTGCAAGATCAAACACAGAAAATAATCCAATCGTGAGTACAATTAAAAATTTCTTCAATTCGAGGGCACGGAAAATTATCTTTAATAGTAACCTTGTTCAAAAACCTGAAATCTATGCAAATACGAATTTCCCCATTACTTTTTCTTACGACAACAATAGGGCTTTTAAATGGCTTTTTCTAATCCTCGAATCATCTCGTCGATTTTTTGGGGGAGAAAACTTCCAAGCCCAGCCTCCTCGTGGCTTCCCTGGGCACTCTGCTGTGGCACTTTCTTTTTCCGCTGCAGTGGTGCTAATGGGTCCTCTGGTTATCTGTCTCTTCTTCTCTTTTTTGCTTCTTTTTTACTTCTGTGTCTTTTGTCTCTATTTTTGTTAGCGGGTTTGATTAAAAGAGGTGTATGGCCTAAGTCGCTGCTTGCGTCTGCTAACTCAATTTTATCTTTCTATATGTTAGCGAGTTGTCCAGGTGGGTAGTGGGTTAGAATCAGTACATCGGGATCTTAGCCGCTTGTTAGCCCGGATTAGTAAGCCTGGATTAGTATGCCCGGCCGGCCAGAGACACCAGGCCCGGTACGGCGGGGTTGAAACGACAGGGTTAGTACGCCGGGGTTGAAACCACGGGGTTGGTACGCTGGGATAAGTCAGTTGTCAGAAGTCAGCTGTAAGAAGTTGGTAGTAGGAGAGAGAGAGAGAGAATTGAGTTTATAGACGCAAGCGGCAACTAAGGCCATACACGTCTTTTAATCTGACATACTGAAAATGACATACTAAATCTAACCAATATAAATCTGACACAGACAAACACATTTGACCAATGATAACCACTGCATTCATACATTCCATTGCAGAATGGAATGCAGTCTTACATTATCAAAGAATTGGTCAAAAACAAAGATAAAAGCCACAGAAGGAAAAGAGGAGCAAAAAAATAGAAGGATAGATAGATAACCAGAGGACCCATTAGGACCACTGCAGCGGAAAAACAGTGCTGCAGCAGAGAACCCAGAGGAGGCCACACTAATACCGACTTGTCTGTCCGTCCCTGGCTGAGGCGATCTGACTTTTTATAGAAACGATTGTGATTGGTTGTTGATGATGACGTCATATGCAAATGGCGCCCGAATTGTGTTTTTTCCTATTCAAAGTGTAGCCATGTTCGTTTCTGGCCTAATACTGGGTTAAATTTAATGTTCTTGGCATCAAAAGATAGCCCTTTTGATGCTGAACATTCGTGTCCACTTTGTTTTTGCATTTGGATTCATAAAAGTAGTTTTTTTTTCGATTTTCCCGTTTCGATCGGGAACGGATCGGGAACGTTTCGGTAACTGTTCGTACGGAAGCCACCAGGTGGCGTCCAAATTGTGTTTTTAGTCAAAAACGATCCGAAATGCGAAATATTGGCCAAAAATTATGAAACACACATCATTTTGAAGGAAATTTTGCGCTGATTTCAGATCAGGATATAGTTTTTTGATTTAAGGAAAGTAGAAAGTAATTTAAGAATGCAGCATTACATTATCAAAAAAATTATCAAAAACAGAGAAAGATAAGCAAAAAAAGGAGATAGATAACCAGAGGACCCATTAGCATCACTGCAGCGGAAAAACAAAGTGCTGCAATGGAGTACCCAGGGGGCCACAAGAAGGCTGGGCTTGGAAGTTTTCTCCCCCTATTTACAGAGATTTGAAGAATTAACCCTGATGGCCAGGATGCTACTGTGAGATGCTACTATTAAGAGATTTAGCCATGAAAACTAAAATAAAAAAAATCCCCAAAACACGGAACTGAAAACTGAAAACAGACAAAAACTAAACTTTTTTGTTTTCAAAATGAAATGTATGGAATAATAATACTTTTCTTTATCTACATATGCTTTTCCAAGTGTTACCATTCAGGTTGCTAAAGGATCATCAACGTGTCAGTTAATGATTAGAGTAATAAAAGAGATATTGTACATATTTTGCTATGTATTTTCGCTTTGCACCAAATTTGATAAATGCTACATTCATACATTGGATGGAATGCAGTCTTACGATATCAAAATTTTGCAGGCGATAAATGCTACATTCATATTACAGAATGCAGTCTTACAATACCGAATTATTATTTACTTGAATCTTATAGTTTGAATCTTATATAATTTAATTAATAATTGAACAAGAAAAAATTGATTTAGGTATTTGTTTAATGTTAATGTTTCACTGGGTTTTGATGAGATTTGATTTCATTTCAATGTTCCATGGGTTTTGATGAGATTTGATTTCATTTCAATGTTCCATGGGTTTTGATGAGATTTGATTTCATTTCAATGTTCCATGGGTTTTGAATTTCCACGGGATTCATTATTAAAGGGATTTCAACAAAATTCAACAAGATTGTGAACGAAATTCAATGGGATTTCTACAAAATTCAACGGGATTTCAAAGAAATTCAACGGGATTTCAACGAAATTCAACGAGATTTCAACCAAATTCACTGGGATTTCAACAAAATTCAACGGGATTTCAACAAAATTCAACGGGATTTCAACAAAATTCAACGGGATTTCAACAAAATTCAACGGGATTTCAACAAAATTCAACAGGATTTCAACAAAATTGGGTCCTTAACATCTTGGTTCCAAATTTCACGTTATTTTAATGAAATAAACTTTTTGTCAGTCATTATGTCAGTTTGGATATGTGAGTTTTGTTTTGTCAATTTTGGTGTGTCAGTTTTCTTTTGTCAGATGTAGCGTGTTGGTTTTGTTTTGTTGGATTTAGTATGTCAAGTTTCATATTGTCAGTTTTTATGTCAGATTCTCTTTTGTCAGATTTTAGACGTGTATGGCCTTAGTTGCCACTTGCGTCTATAAACCTAACTCTCCCTCTCTGATGCTTTGTATAGCGATTAACGAGAATTGAATAATACGAGGAGCAATATAAAATAAACGTAATTCTTTATTAAACTGGTTTTAGCAGTGTACAAATAGGATCGAGATTTATCTACTATAGTAGTAGCGAATTTACGAGTTTCATTGCGCGATTTATCGCGGGTCCTGAATTCAGTTCGGTTATGGTTGGATGCTAAATTAGAAGTTATTCGGATTTAGTCTGAATCCGGATGGTTGGTCAGTTGTCTAGGGTTCTTTGGGTATTCGGTTGGGTCTTCGGTTATATCGCGTTGGTCTAGTTGCTTAACTTTGCAAAGTTTATCGCGCTCCCTTCGGCGTGGCGAAACACGTGTCGTTGGCTAGGCCTGGCACACACGTGGTCGTTCGAACAAAGGTGTTTCCCTTTGTAGTGTTTGGTGGTTGACTTTAAGGTTGATTTAACGAATATCCTTTCTATATTCGTAGGTTCTGGCGCTTAAACTACAGCAGTCCTGTGAGTTATTCGGTGTGTATTCGTGGCATCGGGTCCTCAGTCAATCCCTGTATTTTACGCCTGATCTGGCGAGGAAGTTTGATGCTCTGTGGTTTACTTTGGGGTGAATACTAAGTGGGTCGAATTGCCATGGGTCGAAAATGAAATTTTTTTTCATTTTCGACCCACTTCTTGTTTTAGTGATGCTGTGGGTCGAATTGCCGTGGGTCGAAATATTAATTTTTTAATTTTTTTTAATGCCTAAGATCGAAAATGAAACATGAATGGTCGACATGCAAATGGTTGGTTGGCCACACTTGATTGGTAACCACATCCGATGAGGATGTATATAAATCAGGCGCCGCAGGCGCAAAGCAGATTTTCTGATACATTCCGGTAGTAGTGAGTTTTTATTTCAAGTTTTAAAACTTCACAAATAAAATATGCCTATGGACGAAAATTAAATTTTTGTAAATTCAAAAAAATAAGTGGGTCAAATTAGAAGTGGGTCGAAATGTCGTGGGTCGAAAATTAAATTCGACCCACGGCAATTCGACCCACTTACCCCGCGCCTACCTTGGTTCTCTGGAATAATCTAACTTGCTTCCTGTTGCAAGGGCCAGACAAGGTGGTGGAGAAGAATGTGACTACAAAAGGGGGGTCTCCCAATACCTTGGTGGGGAATGTTCGTACTATAGTGAGGGTCAACTCTCACCGTACGATACAAATATAATAGAATAAGAGTTTAATTAATTGCACTTTATTAATTACTAATAACACTAGTCACCACACACTCGAATTGATGATTTCAGTTAGCTTTGTCTTGCGATCAGTACAAGTGACATCTCTGATTAGAGCATCTGTTTCTGAATGTAATTGTAAAAGCAATTTTGGTAATAAGTTTTAATCCACCTCTGTTAACTTGTCTGGTGTAACTTTCTGAGACAGCCACATCCTTATAATCGTGTTTAATTAGAGCAATTTCTAACTTATCAATCTTATCTTTCTCAAGATGATTACGGGCAAAAATTAGTGCCTTTCGAAAGACAGCACCCTCAGTATAACGACAGCCTTCCATTTCTATTGGATCCAATTCACAATCGTTGCTCAAAATTTGATCCTCTCATCACTATTCGAACAAAATGTAAATATTTCTTCAAAAAAGACATGTAAAAATGTTTGAATTAGATTCTTTTTCATGTGTGATGCAATTGTTTTGTGTTCTTTGAATAGTGAAACACTCAATAATTCAAATTCGTCTTCTTTTCTTAGCGAAAAAACTACGCCGGAATAGCTAGAATGATCGGTGCATTTTTTAATATGATTTTGTATCACGTTGAAAAATTTATGTAGTGGTTGTTCTTTAATTAAGTTGAAATTAATTTTATCTCTTTCTGATGCGCAACTGTACATTAACTCCATAGTTGCTATTTTCTGCCCTACATCTTTCCTTAGCAATTTTATAAAAATCGTTTGCTTTAATTTTAAAATTTATAGGAGCTGTCTCTCTACTGACTCTAACCTTACAAATAGGTTTGTTTTTTTTTTTGGTTAGAAACATGCTTATTCCTACCAGGCTGCGATAAACATGACGTACAACTAAATTCAATATTACTGTCAGCAGCAACAGTGTCTCCAACTTCATCCTCCGGTGGCAAATCAAGCCCAACACAGACCGAGTGAAACTACCGTTTACATATCTCACATTCGAAAATGTATCGAAACAATGTCCTGGTCGTCTCCGTCTGAAATAAGGAGTCAAAAGCTGCTCAACTGCTTTCATTTTCCGACAATGTGGCCTGTATTTCTACATTTAATCTAAGGTGAATTTGATAGCAATTAACTTTGAACAGCTAATAAATTTTTTTATACGGCATACATGAAATATGTATCAAAAACGAATGCATACATATGAAATATGTATCAAAAACGAATGCATACATATGAAATATGTATCAAAAACGAATGCATACATATGAAATATGTATCAAAAACGAATGCATTCATATGAAATATGTATCAAAAACGAATGCATACATATGAAATATGTATCAAAAACGAATGCATACATATGAAATATGTATCAAAAACGTTTGTAATGTATATGGTACAAATGTACAATCTTACCTATTTCTATTTGTCCAAAGTTCAATTAATTGGGATAAAATTAATGAATAAATTTGCAAGCTAGATTTGAAAAAGATTGACATCAAAAAAATTAAATGTCTTGTGATTAAATGTCTTTCATATCTACTCTTGTGCTATAAATCAAAATAAAAAATTTATTTATTTTGATTTAGAACACAAGAGTAGATTTGAAATGAGAATAAAAGCAAACATCCTATACTCTATTTACCATTTCGTGCGCGAAACTCCCATTGGTTAATAACCTATATTGTATCGAAAGTATATATTGTGGCATTGTGACGATCCGATATTCGGGGAAATTACCAAGTGATAATAACCTCGAAATACCGACTAAATCACTACCAACTACGCGAGATCTGGAAGTGATAACCCAGTGTGTGAAAATTGTACGGAAACTTAGAGGGGAAAATATACACATGACTTATCAAAACATAACAATAGGAATTTATTAACAGAACACTGACTAACAAGTTACTTATACAATTCTAAAGCCAGGAATAATATACTATCGAACAGAATATAATAATATAGATACATGAGGGTGAATCTGGATTATGTCTAGGTCTGGAATCCTATCTGTCATTCCTGGTTGGTCGGAAGTGGTTCTAACAGGATTGGGATGGAAGATCGATCCGACTAACGGTTGACTTTTGACTGTATTCGTCACAAGGTTTGGGCTGACATTGCCGAGTGACAATGCGTCCCAGACAGATGACGGTCGATACTCTGGCCATTTGACCAGAGTGTCGCTAACAAGACAATACGATAACATAAATACCGTAAACAAGAGTTGAGTGGGATGTCGCGTGGGTCAAGTAACCCACTTGGCCTTCATCCGTATAGTCTGGCACTCCGCATCGCGACTAACACGTTAATAGATAATTATTCAACCCAAAATAGAGTGGTCACGATAACTGGCACGTCCAGATCAACAATCACCGCTCTCCGATGTGTCACAACATCATGTCATCATCACTTTTGTATATTCGCGGTACATAGGCCTTCATAACATAAATGCTATGGCTCACTACGGTCTTTACGGTTGTTGCACCTGCCGGTTCGAGAGTCTTAAAAGCGTTCTGAAACCACGTCAACTAGGTAAATCTGAACATAATATCAATATATCTTTAAGGGTAATCTGGAACCAAATAGAGCTCTGCAAGCCCTTTTATAGTGGTCGCTCACTTGGTGGTCAGCCTGTGTCCAATTGAACATCAGTATGACCATCAGAGGCGGGCACTATAAGCTTAACTATGACATGCCGGGAGTTGGGCCAATCGGTACAACTTCCTGCCAGAGTCCAAGTGAACTCTGCTTGACCAGGGTCAAGGGTCAGCTACACAAACTAGGAAGTAGGTCGCAGGTGCGACCAATTACCTAGATACACATGAAAAGAATAAGTGTTGTAAGAAATTCCTTACAACATTTCCCTAAATAATAATCACTTTTACAAGTGATTTCCATCCAATGTATAAATAATGTGAAATATTATTATTTATCATAATTCAATAAATATACTCTCTGTTATGAATTATTTACTTGTCAAACTCTTCTTAGTTACTTATTAAACCCAAAAGTGAGAATAATCGATAGCCGTAGTTTGAATTTGGCGCGGACAAACAGTCAGCGCCATCTAGTGGCAGAATAATAAGTAGTTTCCGATTTTGTACCGTTTTAAGCGAGAGGCAACGACTCCCGCGAAAAATACTATCCGAGTGAATAGTGGCGTATGGCGACACTTCCAAAACACGGTAAACAATCTTATTATTCGCTCTCATCCCGTATCTTAATGCTTAACAACATTAAAATAATTGCGCAGATGAAGTAGCTCGCGAAATGCGTTTTATCTGTTGTGAATAACGGGTCATGTGATCCGTTAGCCACATTCGAAGTAGAAGCCTCAATATAAACATGGCGATTTACATGAAGACAACTGTTTGAATTTTACCGAAGTTTTTTTTTTTCTGACCCATGTATTTTAATTCATGATCGAAATTAATAAAATAATTCCAACCAGAAATCAAATTTGTATTTCTTGAGTAAGGAAATGGAGTCATTCACTTCATGGAAAGTGAATTGCCGGAAAATTAGAGAAGGAATGTATGAAGAAAATAAACAAAGAAGTTTTTTATTGTGCCGAGCACAATAAAAACAACATTAAACAATATTAAACAAAAAAAAAAATCAAATTATTACATGATTAACGGATACTTAAATTTAACATTAAAATTGAAGCGTGATATCGCCAATCTCACCTGGGTTTGTACGATATCACTTAAACTAAAACAAAATTTAACACACTGTATATTAATATCAAAAATAACGTCTTAAAATTAACATTTAGAATTTAAAAGTTCGAATGATTGTGACTTGATATATTAATAAATGACTTGAGAAGAGAAGAATAATTCTTGTCTGAGTTCAGGTGGACTCAGACAATGAGTAAAGAAAATACAAGAATAGTGGAAGACGGGAAATCGCTTTTCTACTTCTTCTTTTCCAACTTCTTGTAGTCGGCCCAGTTCTGTGGTTCGTTGCGGACGGCTACGACTGCCGCGGTAATGACGACTTCATTCGGAGTTGCGATCCCCTCCGACTCGGCGGCTTCGGTTGGAGCCACGGCTTCGTCTCCATTTTCCTTCGCTTCTCCGTCTGACGACTCTGACTCGGCGAGAGGTGCGAGTTGGGGAACATTCTCCTCGACGGACTTTACGTCACCTGACCTTGATTTTCCGGATTCCCCTTCGTCCACTATCATGGGGAGTTCCTCAATTGGTTTTTCGGTACTGGACTGGGAGACTACTTCCGGTTCGGATGATTCCTCAGCGCCGACAACTTCTTTCAATAGTTCCTCGCCAGCGACGACGAATTGGTCTACTGATTCTTTTAACTCTTCAACAAGAACTAACATTATCGATTTCTTCTGCCGGTTATGTTGCCTATACGCATTTCTGGGTATAGCAACATCCGGCTTGAATTTAATCTTATAGGTTGCTAAGTGAGTGCAACCAGGTTTATCACTGAAGACAGTTTTAATACCTGCCAACACTTCTCTTAGCATTGACCTTTGTTTATCTGTGCAATTGCTGCCCGCAACCAATTTCTCATCCCAATCCAATGAATCTAGCTTAATGTCTTGATTCATTAAAAGAGAGTTTACTTTAGTACCCTGAGACTCATCGTTTGCAGGGGCATAAGGTATGATTAGGTTTGGCAAGAATTTGCACTTGAACAGACCCGCATGTGCATCTGGTAACAGGCCCACTCTTTTCATGAAGTTGTGTCCTATTATCAGGTTGCACACATTAGATGGCAATATGTAAAACGTCATGGGGGTCATCTGCTCCTCGCCCCATTGAATACACAAAGTCACCTGTCCAACAGGCTCATGAACAATACCAACAGCGTGTATTTTCATGTTCCTGGGCGGTTCTTGAATGTAACCAGGCAGACATCCCGTGTCATAGAGCATTTGTTCCCCTATGAAACATT
>AFFK01019292.1:0-23918 GCA_000239455.1 Strigamia maritima
TAGTGCATCCAGTCAGGTCAAAAGTCTGGAAATTATGTAAATCACTGTACGGGCTCAAGCAGGCAGGTCGGCAGTGGTATTTGAAGTTGAGTGGCAAAATAACCAAGTTAGGTTTTTCAAAACTCTTGTCTACTCAGTGTGTATATCGTTTAGGTTGGAATGTTATTATTTTATTTTATGTTGACGATATAATTGTTTTTGCCAAGGATGAGAAGACAAAGTTGCGGGCAGTTGCACTACTGAATAAAGCTTTTAAGTGTGTGGATCTAGGTAGAACCAAAAGATTCTTTGGGATTGATATCATACGTGAGTCCGGGGGAATCAGATTTAGTCAGAAGTCATACATTGAGGATTTGTTTGAACGTTTTAAAAGTTTTGGTTTTAAAAACGTTAAAGAGCCTTTTAAGGTGGGTATGGACCTCAATGATCTGAATTGTGAAGGCGATATGTTAGACGCCAATGAATATCCATATAGGACTTTAGTGGGTATTCTCATGTTTATATCTAGGTATACAAGGCCGGATATTTGTGTAGCCATTAACATTTTAGCTAGGTATAATTCTGCACTTGAGTTAATTCATTGGACGTGTATCTTGAATTTGTGGAACTACGTCATTAGTACAAAAGAGAAGTGTATTCATCTTAGAAAAACTTTGGGACTTGATGTTAATTGTTATATGAACGCTAGTTGGGCGACGTCTGTTAAAGACAGGAAGTCTATAACAGGATATTTAATTTGTGTGGGAAAGAATCCAATCATTTGGAGATGTACTAAGCAAAGTCTTGTAACCATGAGTGCCATGGAAGCGGAATTGATTGCTTTATCCGAGTTGGTTAAAGAAATGATTTGGTTCAAATGTTGTCTTGTTGAGTTTGGAAAAATTCAAGGTTTACAGTTTGGTAGTTTTGTTGTACATTGTGATAACAGAGCAGGAATGCATTTTGTGAAAAATGATGTAGAAAATTCAAAGACGAAATATATTGATGTGAAGATTCAATTTGTAAAGGAAAATTATGAATCAAAATTGTTTAGTCTGCAATACGTTAACACTAAGGAAAATTTAGCGGATATTTTAACCAAGCAAGTAGTAATCAGAAAATTTGCAGATTTGTATAGATATTTGGATTTGTATGATTTAGAGCATTAATCGAATAAATTCGAGCGGGGGAATTTGTTGTTATTTAGTCATTCAAAGTCTCGAATTTATTCATAGTAGTATCTTATTAGTATCTTATTAGTATCTTATTATTTAATGTTCATTATGATTTTTCTTATATTTATTTTATGTATATAAATTTAATATATGATTGTCACTTGTAAGCCTCCGTAGTTCTGGCGGGCTATTTTTAGCTTTTTGAAATAAAATTTTCCACTCGCAATTTGCAGTGAGACCAAATGGATGTGTCTTACTTTTTCCTCATGTGAACACCCAGAATTTTCATCAAATCAGTGTAGGATAACATCTTCCTCGTCTGGTCTACACTTGGTTATCGTTGCTCCAATGCTAATTGGGACTTTCACTAGATTATTTGGGGTTTCTTCATACATTTTAGCCAACTTCTGAATAAAGGTTTTCTGATAAATACTAATATTTCCATCTTCTCTTCTAAATTCTATTCCTAATAGCTTCTTAACTTGTCTTCTTAACTTGTTGGTTAATTTAAAATGTTTCCCTATTTTCCTGATGACATGGTTCCTTATCTTCTCTGTTGCTGTAAACAGCACAATGTCATCAACATAGACGACAATTACTGCATCAGTTCTTAAATGGTAGACACAATTACATCCAAGTAATTTCGTAAATCCAATCTTGATGAATGCTGAATCTAAAGCTTCATACCAACATCTTCCTGACTGATGGAGAACATAAAGTGCTTTTGTTAATAGCCATTTGTTTTCTGGATTGCTTGAAGTTGCTCCCTTCGGAATCAACATATGTACTGGTATATTGAGCTTCCCATACAAGTAAGCGCATTAAAATACAAGCTGAGTATCGTACCAGCCCCGGAGTACTACCCACGTTTCTGTTTGAATCCTTGGGCTACCAATCTTGCTCTATATCTGGTAATGTTTCCATCTGCATCTCTCCTGAGCTTAAAGATCCATTTGCTTCCAAGGATACATTTATTTGCTGGTGGCTTTGGTACTTCTTCATAAATTTCTCTTTCTTTGAATGTATTCAATTCTTCATTAATAGCCTCAGTCCATTTTTCTTTCTCTGGCGTGGCCATTGCTTCTTCACAGGTCTTCGGCTCAATTACTGCAACATGAGCTTTAACTTGATGACGACGAGTCGTTATATTACTACTAGTTGAGGCGACACGGTCTTCATCTGATGAACTAGTCGTATCATCTTGTGACAAGCTCGAAAAAGTTGCATCTAGTTCTGGTAATATTGGATCTGTCGGGACAAAATTGAAATCATCGATATTGTATCTCAATCCCCGATCTTTGAAGAAATTGATGACCTCTCGTTTGGACCTCAATCTTTTGCCTTCGGGTGTGTAATAATAAACATCTATTCGACCCTTTGACGTGCGGCGAACTTCTTCTCGATTCCAACCATCATGAGATTCGACTCGTACTGCTAATCTGGGACGACGTGCTTTTGCTTTCTGAGCTTTTTCAGGTGCTAAAGGCGTGTGAAAAACATCCATCGTTTCTCTTCGATTCAGATATAAGCTGAACCTCAACCTACTGGGACTGTTCCAGGTGTCCGAGTTTCCGTTAGAGACTGGGCTCATCTACGAGGTGGAAAGACTTCCAATTCCTTGTTTCGTCAATGGATACATGCTTAGTCTCTGTAACTGTGTTATCCTTTGGGTTCCAAACCCTAAAACCTCTAGTATCCAATGCGTATCCTACTAAGAAACTAATCCAGGACCTCGACTCTAATTTATTCCTTTTTGTTTTGTCTTTATAAACATGACACAGAGATCCGGGTTTCTTCAAATGTCTTACTGACATTTCCTTTTGCCGTAACTTGATCTGGGGTATCTTAAATCCAATTCTACTATAGGGATAACGGTTCTTCAAATAAACCAGTGTTACCGCTAATTCCGCCCATAATTCTTGTGGAAATGAATTTTCTTCTATCATCGCCCGGACTCAAAAATTGTACGGTTGAGGCGTTCGGCTGTGCCATTTATTTCTGGCGTATATGGATTGGCCCTTTCTGCTTTGATTCCAATTCTTGCCATATACTCTTCAAAAGCTTGGTTCACAAATTCTCCTCTGCGGTCTGTACGGATATTCTTGACTTTATATCCAAATTGCCTTTCTATGCGTTGTTGGAATATTTTGAAGATTCCAAAAACTTGATCCTTGGTCTTCATGGGAAAAGGTTTCATCATCTACTATGCTAAACAAGTAGTTTGCTTGACCAAAGGATCTTTGGCACCTTCTCCCAGACATCCATGTGTAACAACTGAAGCGGCTTGTTGGCTACTCTATGCCCGTCGCTTGGAAAAGAACCCCTGGTTGCTTTCGCTGCCCGACAAATGTCACACATGACATCCTTTGACTTTTTAAATTCAAGGCCATAAACCCAGTTATCTTTACTCATTGTATCTAGTCTCCTGTAATTTTGGTGAGCAAATCTCTGATGCCACAAATGACATGAAACTGCATAATTCCTTACTACTACGTCATTCGGTACTTTTCTAAAAAGGTTTTGTCTAATAAATCACCTATCTTAATCCTATTATCAACAACAATTGGTTTGGAATTCGAATTAATATCAATCTGCTTTTTCACATTTACTTTGACATGCACAACATTGATTCCGTTAATATTTTGAACTGTATCATTAATAACAACTGAGTTATTTACTGATTTAACCTTTCCAATTACTTTATACAAGTTATCCTCTTCAATTTTTGCATGAATGAGGGAAAAATTCGGATTCCGTTTATACACTTGTAATAAACCACCAAAAACATGAACATGCGAGCCTGCTCAATCTATCTTCCCAACTGATATCAAATTTCTTTTGAAATCTTTTGCGAAGTATACATCTTAACTGGTTAAGGGGTCACTTGACATGCTTGATTTCGGACTTGGGTCTTGAGTTCTACTGTCCCTTTACCAGTTTTATTGGAGTAACCTTCTCCTAATTCAATCTTACTAGGGACAACAATTCAAAGCTCGAAAACGAGGACCTCTCGCAACAGATGTGATCTGATGCTCCCGAATCAACATACCATGCTCTGTCATTACAATTAATGGCATGACTTGCTTTAACCTTAAGTAAATTATGGTTAGACACTTTATGATTAGTAACATTTGACACAACACTTTCACTTTGCACTGAACTTTTAGTTTGTATGTTCGGTGATACTAAGTCCGTACGCACTTTTACAATGTAGACACCTTTAGTATTGGTTGACATGTTCTGCTTACCACGACCGCGACCTATCGAGCGGCCTGCTCCACTACCCCGCGTAAATGCGTTGCTTTTTAGTACACGTGGCTTACGACACTCGAGCGAAATGCCCGTATTCTTAGCAATTGAAGCACTGAACACTCGAGTTGTCAATACTTGTTGATGGCTGCCCCTTCCTGTCATCACTGCTTGGCTGCTGTCTATACTGCTGAGACTGTTGCCAGGACTTATTGTAGGCTGCAAACACTTGTGCACTCGTTGAACCACTTCTGGCTGCATAATCTCGGCGCGTGCTCTCGGCAATTAGAGCTTTCGAGACTTTCTTAAAGGTGAAATCCTGCTTTGACAATTGGTAGTATGCTTGGATTAGATTTTCAAACTCATCACCGACGGTGTTAATCAACACATAGGCCATAATTTTATCTTCTATGGTCATCTTAAGTGCCGACAGCTCATCTGCTGCAATCAGGATTCTCGACACATAATGGTCTACGTCTTCATTCGGCTCACGATGAATTTTGTAGAAATCGGCAAGCAACTTAGCTTCTCGTGCAACTGATGTGGGCTCAAAATGAGTTTTGAGGTGATCCCATACTGCTTTACACGTAGTCAGCTTTAACAATGGTGGCTTCAACCTGTCAACTACTGCGTTGCAAACCATGGCTCGTGCTTTTGATTGACGCTTGTAGAATTTCAATTTAAATTCCTCGGTCGCTGTTGCAGCTGGTTCCTTCTCGGTATCATTGTAAAATCCCCAAAGGTAATTTTCCTCTAACAAAAACTGCATGTTGATTTTCTAGGTTTCATAATTGTTTTTGTCCAGCTTCTCTATGGTACTGGATGCTGATTTCCCACTGTCTTTGTACGCCATTGTGCTAGAATAAAAAATTGGAGCGACAGAATCGGTTCAAAAACTCAGAAAAATAATTTTTACCTTTTATTGCCCAGTTTCACTATTTGGGCAATTTTATCCAGGTTGTCCTAGGCTGTAACCACCCTCTGCTATCAACTGTACTATATTGGGCCAGCATAATCTTCTAAAACTTGCGATTCAAAACGTCCCCGGTAAAAGGACGATAGCTCCTCAACGCTTCGTCCGTTTGACTTGATTCTGGCACCATTAAACTCGTCGCAATCCTGCGGTTCTAACGCATCCAAGAAAAACGTAATTACGATTACGGGTGGCGAGCTGCAAACGAAAACGCCAAGGCATGTATTTCCAAAACACAAAACGCAACTTCGCGATAAAATAGCGATATCTCCGCAACGGTTAGGCCTATTGAGCTGCGCCTTACGCCATCTTGTTCATCTCGTCAAGGCGCTTCTAATGATGTCAAATTCGAATCTCCAGCTTAATAATTCGGCGAACGGCAGCAACTAAACCAACAACATGCACAAATCTAAAATGCTAGAATATTATTAGACATAAATTAACACAACTAAATGATAAAAATAATAAAACAAATAGGTTTATTCTAGTGGGCCAAAAAAGGACTCAGACTGGCTAAATACTAATATTTAGTGGGCATTGCCAGAACAGAGTGAGCTACACAAGAAATGCAAACACTTTTATAGGCAGTTGTCATGTGACTATGCCATGTGACAAAGACAAGGCAGTAGATGAGGCACAGTACAACTGCTACTAACACCATCTATTGGCAAAATATTTAAACATAATACTAAGATATCATCACTACATCTAGGTAATCATGATGATGCCAAATAAAATATCTAGAGAGCATAATCATGTCAAATGTACATTCCTGTACTACAAACAATAAAAATACAATATCTTATGCATTTTCAGAATATGTTCTTTACACAATAAATCTCAAAAACATAATTATAGCTAAACAACTTGTTTATACATCTTGGGGAGGGGGTGGGCTTACTTATGTTTTTGGTGTTTTTAGTTTGTGAAGGTAGAGTAGGGCTTAGTGTTCTAGTTTGTGTTGTTTGTAGCCATGGGAGAGAGATACTAAGTGGGTTTTCTTTGCTTGAATGTTAATAGTTCTTAGATATATGATGGGCGTTGTTATTGGGGGTGTTTTTTGTTTCTTGATGAGAGGTTGTTTTTTTATATTTTTTAGGGGTTTTTGGATTTGTATTTTACAGATATGGTTGGGGGGTATATACTGGGCTTTTTCTGTTGGGTTTGGGCTTGATCTCCTTGGATGGGGGTTAGTTGTGCTTACCTTTTGAGTTGGGGCAGTTGTTTTTATGGTGGGGGTGCGGTCGGGTGATGCGGCTTATTCTTTTATGGTGACTATTTTAGTTTATTTTTTGTCTGTTAGATTTTTGACAACTAGATATATTTGGTTTTATTTATTTTTTGAGTCTTCTTTGATCCCTATTGTGTTGTTAGTTTTTGGCTGGGGGTATCAGCCAGAGCGTTTAGAGGCTGGCTATTATTTAATATTTTATACTTTGTTTGGGTCTCTTCCCCTCTTATTGAGATACCTTTTTGTGTGGTTTAGCCACAGGAGTTTTATGTACGAGGTTATTTGATGGTACGGTGGTTCTTTTTGATTTTTATTTAGTATTTTAGCTTTTTTGGTGAAGATGCCTATGTTTTTAACCCATTTATGGCTTCTTCGTGCCCATGTTGAGGCCCCGGTGGGGGCTTTATGTTTTTGGCGGGGGTTTTACTTAAGCTTGGGGGATACGGTATCTTTCGTATTTATTATTTTTTTACTAGATTAGCTTGTTGTGGTCTTAGAGTAATTATTGTTAGTGTGGTTGGGGCTGTAATTGTGAGATTTTTGTGTTTACGTCAGTACGATATTAGGTCATTGGTTGCTTATTCCTCTGTTGCCCACATAGAGGAATTTTTTCTGGTGGTTCTTGAGGTTGAGGGAGGGCGATGGTTTTGATGCTTGGCCATGGTTTGTGTTTGTCTGGGTTGTTTTTTATATCTGGTGTGGTTTATGACCGTATGGGGAGACGAAGAATTTATCTTGGGCGGGGATTAGCTTTGGTTCTTCCTGGCTTATCTTTATGGTGAATCTTGTTAAGTGCTGGTAATATGGCGGCTCCTCCCACTATTAATCTTATAGGCGAGCTTATACTATTAGTGGCTCTTTACGGGTGGTGTTCTTATGTTTTGTTTATTTTAGTTATTGTATCTTTTTTTGGGGCTGCCTATACTTTGTATTTATATGCTATTTTTCAACATGGTGATTTTAATTATTTTTTTGGGTTTAGGAGCGATAGAGTGCGGGAGCACGCATCTTTGTTTTTCCATTGGGCCCCTGTAAATTTTTTAGTTCTTAGAGGGATATATTTTATAGTTGGTTTTAGGGCTTATTAGTTTATGGAAGAATGCTAATTTGTGGTGTTAGATGTGGATTCTAAGTTTTGTTGTTTTGAACTACTGTCGAGTATTTAGAGTTATTTTTTTTTCTGTGGGGGCTTTGTTTGGGGTGGGTTCTTTTTATTTGGCCCCTGGGGGGGGGGGGGTTACTATGTTAATTGGGGCCTTTTTAACTTGGGTGGTTGTGAAGTGGGTATAACTATTGTTATTGATGTTATATCTTTAATATTTTTATCTTTCATTTTATTTATCTCTTCTGGGGTAATGCTTTACAGTGAGGGGTACATGTTAGGGGATTGGTACAAGGACCGTTTTTGTTTTGTTGTTTTTTATTTGTCCTTTCTATGGTTTTTGTTGTTATCAGCCCTAATTTAATTAGCATTATGCTCGGATGAGACAGGTTGGGTTTGGTTTCTTACTGGTTGGTGGTGTACTACCAAAACTATAGGTCATATGTTGCTGGTATGTTGACTGTTTTATCTAACCGCATTGGCGATGTATGTCTCCTTGTTGCAATCTGTTTGATATTGGATTGGGGTTGTTGAGAGTATGAGGAGTTGTCTGTCTGAGGGGATTATTTAGGTTATGTTTTTATTTTGTGTTTATTGGCTGCTATAACAAAAGGGGCACAAATCCCCTTTTCTGCTTGGTTGCCGGCAGCTATAGCTGCCCCTACGCCTGTTTCTTCTTTAGTTCATTCTTCAACATTAGTAACTGCTGGGGTTTATTTATTAGTGCAGTTTCAGGATATGAGGGGGGGTTTGGGTAGTTTTACTTTGATATCTTTATCTTGTGCTACTATGTTAATAGCTGGGATTGGGGCTAATTTTGAGTATGACCTGAAGAGGATGGTGGCTTTATCTACTTTAAGACAAGTTGAGTTTATCCTTTTTACTTTATCTTTGGGGTACCCTTATTTAGCTTTTTTTCATTTTTTATGCCACGCGGTTTATAAGTGTTTATTGTTTTTGTGTGCTGGTGTTATTATTCATGGGTCTTGTGGGTGACAAGACCTCCGTATGCTTGGTGGGGGGCTAAGGAGAGTTTCTTACATTGGGGGTTGTGTGGGTATTGCTAGTCTTGCTTTATGTGGTTTTCCTTTTTAACTGGGTTTTATTCTAAGGAGCCGATTTTAGAGCATGTACTGATTGGGGGTTTTGGGGGTTTTGTTGTTTTGGTACTACTTATTTCTTTTGGGTTAACTGCTTGCTATTCTATTCGCTTAGTTTATTATTTGATGGCTGGGTCTGGGGGGGGCTATTCTGGGGGTGAAAGTGATGATTGAGTTTTATTAATGGGGGTCCTATTTTTTATATATCCTGTTTTAGCGTTATTTTAGGGGGTATTTTGTCCTGATTTGTGGTTCCATGCCCTAATTTAGTTATTTTGCCTTTGATTCTTAAGTTATCTGGTGTTGGTGTACTGACTCTGGGGGGATTGACAGGTTTGTTGATTGGGGGGTTGCTTGGTGGGGGCGGGCCAGTTAGTGGATTTTTTGGTAGAATATGGTACTTGCCTGATTTAAGAGGGGGATGGTCTTCTTTTATTTTTTTGGTTCTTGGGGGAAAGCTTGTTCAGGTTGTGGACGTTGGGTGAAGAAATTTAGGGTTTTGAAGGAAGATTATTGTTCTTCTTGGTATTTTAGTCCAATGGGGCCAGGATAATATAATAAAGTTTTATTTGTTTATTTTCTTTTTATGGGTGTGGTTCGTTTATTGGGTGGTTTATGGTTGTAAGCTTAGTTTGAGTGCGGCATTGAAGATGCTGAGGAGAATTTACTTGGGAGAGTAAAATAATTCCCAATCCTTAATAAAAATTGGGAATTATTTTATTTTCTATAATCTTACATCATAAGTATTGGTAGCAGTAAAGTTAATAGGGCCATAACTGTAATAATTGTTGGTGTTTTTGTTATTTTGAATTTTTTTGGTTCACTTAATCTTGATAATAGAAATGTATTGTATGTGACTCGGAAGTAAAAAAATAATGTAATAATTGAGGTTCTGATTAAAATTAAGGTTATTAGTATGTTTGTTTCCGTGAATTGTCTAATTAATATCCATTTGGGTACAAAGCCTAGAAATGGCAGTAGTCCCCCTAATGACAATATATTTAATATTATTAAAATTATTAGGATTGTGGTTAGCTGGGGGGTTTGTGTTGTGGTAGATATTTTTGTTTTTAAGAAGACTATTATCGTTGAGATGGAGATTGTGATGTAGACTGTGATGTAAACTAGTACTAACATTGTTGATTTTATTATGGCCATTATTATCCCCCCTATATGTGAAATAGATGAGTAAGCTATGAGTTTTCGCAGTCTTGTTTGGTTGTAACCCCCTATGGCTCCGATTAATAAGGATAAAATGGCAGCTCTTCTATTTATTCTGGATTTTGTAAGTGTTATTATGAAGATGGGGTTGATTTTTTGAATAGTGGCTAGGACTATATTTAATTGTCATGATAGTCCTTCTATTACCTGGGGTAGCCAGAAGTGTAGGGGGCTGCCCCTATTTTTATTGCCAATGCAATAAAAATGATGGTGTTAGGGGGGTTTATTCATGTTGATATCATAGAAGTTGTTGTTATTGTCGGGATAAGTAATATTGTTGAGGCTAGTGTGTGGGTCAAGAAGTATTTTAGTATGGCTTCATTTGTTATTTTGTTGCTTTGGTCTGCTATTATGGGGATAAAGGCGAGGGTATTTATTTCTAGTCCTATTCAAGAGGTGAATCAAGATGAAGAGGAAATTGTTACTATTACCCCAATTATTATAATTGAGAGGAAGAGTCTTTGTTCTGGAATCTATGTTTTTGATTGTAGGGGCCCCTTATGTGCAGTTGTAATCTTAACGGCGATTAATAAGATGATTAGTAAAAATAGTGCTAAAATTATTGTGGTTCTTATGTCCTGGTGAAATAGCTTATTAATTATTAATTGTGTTGATTGGTTGTTGATTGTGTCGGCTTTAAGGTTAATTGTTAACAGCAACCACAGTATAATTGCAGGGGGTGCTACTATGGGGGTGGTGTTTGCTTTGCGGTTAGTGATGTAATATATGAAAAAAGAATTAATATCCCCCCTTAAAAGATTAGGAATAAAATGTATCTGAATCAGGGTGTTTGGTATATCATATTAATTATTAGGGCTGTCATAATGGTTTGTGCAATAATAGAGATGGTAATAGCAACAGGGTGGGATATAAATATTGTTGTTATTGCGGATGTTATTAGTGTGCTTGTCATAATTTGGTTTATTTATTATGTGCTTTTTGGTTGGAAACCAAGGGTACTTTTATTATACTAATTTTGTAAGATCCTCATCAGTAAATGGATGTAAACAAGAATAGTCATACTACGTCAACAAAATGTCAGTATCATGCTGCTGCTTCAAATCCAAAGTGGTGTTCTGGGGATAAGTGGTTATTTTTATGGCGTATTAATGAAATTAGGAGGAATGTTGTTCCGATGATAACATGTAAACCATGAAAGCCTGTGGCTACAAAAAATGTTGACCCGTAAACAGAGTCTGAAATTGTAAAAGGTGCTTCTATGTACTCAAATGCTTGTAGGGCTGAGAAGTATGCTCCCAGTAAAATAGTTACTGTCAGTGCCTGGGTTGTTTGTGAGTAATTATTTTCTATTAGTCTGTGATGCGCTCAAGTTACTGTGATGCCAGATGATAGAAGAATAGTGGTGTTTAGAAGGGGGATTTGAAATGGGTTGAATGGTGATACCTCTGTGGGGGGTCAGGCTCTTCCGATTTCTGGTGTTGGGGCTAGACTTCTGTGGAAAAATGCTCAAAAGAAAGACAGGAAAAATAAAATTTCAGATACAATAAATAAGACTATTCCTCTCCGTAGTCCTTGTGTTACAATTGATGTATGAAGTCCTTGGTGTGTGCCTTCTCGTGCTACATCTCGCCATCATAAGTAAGATGTAATTGATAGAATTGTTAGTCTTGTTATTAATAAGATGGGAGATGTTGTATGAAATCAGATAACTAACCCCGTTATTATTGATATTGAGCCTAAAGCTGCAGCAATTGGTCATAGTCTTTGGTCCACGATGTGGTACGGGTGAGAGTTTGTTGACATTTGGACTAAGATATTGATTTAATTCACTTTGATAGGGTGTTAATTGGG
Source organism: Strigamia maritima (assembly GCA_000239455.1). NCBI lineage: Eukaryota > Metazoa > Arthropoda > Chilopoda > Geophilomorpha > Linotaeniidae > Strigamia > Strigamia maritima. Next base: position 11,843 of record AFFK01019292.1, read on the forward strand.
GTGGTTTCAATTATGATTGGTATAAATCTGTGATTTGCTCCACAGATTTCTGAGCATTGACCTGTATACAAGCCTGGTCGGGTAATGTATAGTGAGACTTGGTTTAATCGGCCTGGCACTGCGTCTGATTTTACTGCTAATGCAAGCATGAATCACATCTGCAGCAGTTATTAATACTCGTGTTTTTGTGTTTGTTGGGATTAGGGTCCGATTGTCTACATCTAGGAGTCGGAATCCTCTTAAAGGTAGTTCTTCTTGTGGGGTTATGTGTGCATCAAATTGTATGTTTAGGAAGTCTGAGTACTCGTATCTTCAGTACCATTGATGGCCAATAGTTTTGATTGTTATTGTGGGTCTTTCTACTTCGTCTGATAGGTACAGTAGCTGTAAAGAAGGGAGGGCAATGAATACTAGGGTGATAGTTGGTAAAATAGTTCAAAATACTTCTACTTCTTGGCCTTCTGTTGTGAATCGGTTAATTAGTGGGGAGTAAGAGAGTGCTAGAATTATATATATTACTATAATTGTGATTATTGTGAGAATTATTATAACATGGTCATGGAAAAAGATTAGTTGTTCTATTAGGGGTGAGGAGCAATCTTGGTTAAGTAGTGAGGCTCATGTTGACATATGGTGATAAGTGGGCTAGATGATTATAGGTGTGTGCTGCTGGAGGGTTATTATGAAGCCATTCTACTGATGAGGGTAAGTGTTTCGGAAATATGATTTCTCGTTTTGAGGTGAGGGCCTCTCATGTGATTAGGGTTATTATCAAAACAGCTACGAAGGAAATTATTGATCCTAATGATGAAATGATGTTTTATGTTGTATACGTGTCTGGGTAGTCTGAGTACCGTCGAGGTATGCCTCCTAATCCTAAGAAGTGTTGGGGGAAGAAAGTTAGGTTTACTCCTAAGAATATAACTATAAATTGTATTTTTAGTCATTTTGCATTTATTGTGACCCGAGAAGAGGGGAAATCAGTGTACAATCCCAGCTATAATTGCAAATACTGCCCCTATAGATAGCACGTAGTGAAAGTGTGCTACTACGTAGTAAGTGTCGTGTAAAATAATATCTAGTGATGAGTTTGCTAGAATGATTCCTGTTAGTCCCCCGATGGTAAATAAGAACACAAACCCTAATGCCCATAATAGGGGGGCATCAAAGGAAAATTGTGATCCGTGTAGGGTGGCCAGTCATCTGAAGATTTTAATCCCTGTTGGCACTGCAATAATTATGGTGGCTGCAGAAAAGTAAGCTCGGGTGTCTACATCTATACCAACTGTAAATATGTGGTGGGCTCAAACTAAGAATCCTAGTACTCCAATGGCTACTATAGCATAGATTATCCCTAGGGTGCCAAATGGTTCTTTTTTCCCAGCTTGTTGGCTAATGATGTGCGAAATTATGCCAAATCCAGGTAAAATTAGAATGTATACTTCTGGATGACCAAAAAATCAGAATAAGTGTTGGTATAGAATTGGGTCTCCTCCTCCTGTGGGGTCAAAGAATCTTGTGTTAATGTTTCGGTCTGTTAATAATATTGTGATGGCCCCGGTTAGTACTGGGAGAGATAGTAGTAGTAGAACTGCTATGATTTTTACTCTTCAGACAAATAGCGGAATTCGTTCAATAATTATGCCGCTGGAGCGTATGTTAATGATTGTTGTGATAAAATTGATGGACCCTAAGATGGATGATACTCCTGCTAGAAGAGAAAAGATTGTTATGTCCACAGATGGGCCTGAGTGTGAGATGTTTGTTGCAAGAGGGGGATAAACCGTTCATCCTGTTCCTGCGCCTCTTTCTACTGCCATTGACGCTATTATTAGGGATAGTGAGGGAGGGAGTAACCAGAATCTTAGGTTGTTTATTCGCGGAACTGCCATATCTGGGGCTCCGAGTATTAGGGGCAATATTCAATTTCCAAACCCCCTATCATGATAGGTATTACTATAAAAAAGATTATTACGAAAGCATGTGCGGTTACTACTACATTATAAATTTGGTCATCCCCAATAAGTGATCCTGGTTGTCTTAGTTCTATTCGTACAATTAGTCTAAGTGCTGTTCCTGCTATTGCTATTGCAGTATTTAGTATTATTAATTTTAATAAAATATAGTGATTGGTCGGTTAGGCTGTTAAATGTTGTGCCAGCAAACGCGGTTATACGGTAGGCTTTGTGAAGTTTTTTGGGTTTTGTTTTGGTTATTTATTTTTAGCTTTTAGTACAAATTGTTGGGGTGAAATCTACTTTTGTTTATGTTTAGTTAATTTTAGGTTTGTTTAGGCTGTGAAAATTTTATTTTAAACCAGGATTAGATACCCTGTTATTAAATTTATAACTTGTTCTTCTGGTAGTAGTAGTGTTCTTGAAACTAAAAGGATTTGGCTGTTTTGTTATTTTGTCTAGAGGAGCCTGTCTATTAAACGATAATCCATGATTGTTTTAACTTTTAAGTTTGCTTGTATATCGCTGTCTTAAGTGGCTTTAAATAGTTGGTTATAGAGAATTTGTTTCTTTTTTGTCAAGTCAAGGTGCAGCTGTTTAAGGGGTTTAAGGTGGGCTACATTTATTGGTATCAGTGGATTCTTTTATGGGGTGAAACAGGATTTAGTTGTAAAAAATAGGCATTTATTTTTTGAATTAATATTTACAAGAGGCACACATCGCCCGTCACTCTCAGGCTTTTAGTGTTTTTGAGAAAAGTCGTAACAAAGTAGGGGTACTGGAAGGTGCACCTTTAGCTTAATCTTAATTTAATCAAAATTATTTTTAATTTGTCAGCTGAAAATTATTTTGTTTTGTGTACTATTTTTGATGGGGGATAATTGGTTTACTGTGAGGGTGTTTATTGTACAGCGTAAATATTAATGGGGGGCTACCTTTTGTATCAGGAATTGTCAAAATATTGTATATAAATTTTATATTTCCCGAAGCTAGTGCGATATAGGGTTTTATAGGGAAATGTTGAAAAATTTTGGTTATAATACCTTAGGGGTGAAATGCTAGCCGCGTCTAGGGTTATCTGGTTAATTAGGTTAAAATTTAATTTTAAATTTTTTAGGGTTTTATAGTTTTTGGTTTTAAGGGGGGATTTTATATTATTGGGGTAATCTCTTTATTTTTGTTTTATTTTTTAAAAAAATTTGTAGGCTTAGAATTAGCTTTCTTATTAGATTTGGTTATACTATGTTTTTGTGATTTTTATGCTATACTTGTTATTTCTTTTGAATTTTTTATGGGGTTATAATGATGTTATTAGTAGGTTTATTAATAATTACAATAATTTGGCAAATTTTGTTCTCGCCTGTTTAGCAAAAACATGGTTTATGGTGTGATTATCATAAATTGGGCCTGCTCGGTGTATTATTAACAGCCGCGGTAACTTGACTGTGCAAAGGTAGCATAATCATTAGTTTTTTAATTGGGGGCTGGAATGAAAGGTTTGACGGGGATTGGCTTTTTTTGTTTATTTTATGAACTTTAGTTTATAGTGAAGACGCTATATTGTTGTTAATTGAAGAGAAGACCCCATAAAGCTTTAATATTATTATTGATATTTTTATTTATTTTGTTTTTTGTTGGGGCAACAGGTACGAGGTGATAATGATTATTTTAGAGGTTTGGATTTTTAGTCGGAGTTTGATCCAATATTTTTGACATTGAGACAAGCTACTTTGGGGATAACAGCGTAATTAGGCCTGAGAGTTCTTATTGATGGCATAGTTTGCGACCTCGATGTTGAATTAAGATACCATTTTATTGTAGCTGGTAATTTTGGGGGTCTGTTCGACCTTAAAATTCTTACATGATTTGGGTTTAGATCGGCGTAAGCCAGGTCGGTTTCTATTTTTTATTTGTTTGTTTTTTTTTTAGTACGAAAGGAAAAATTGGTTTTAATTTTTAGTTTTTAATTGTTATAAGTTAAAATTATATTTATTTTAAGTTTGGCAGAGATTGCTAGGGGTTAAGTTCCTATAATGTTTTGGTAATTTTTAGGGTTTTTGATTATGTTTTTTTGATTGTTTGTGTTTTGTTATCTGTTGCCTTTTTTATTCTTTTTGAGCGTAGGGGTTTAGGTTATACGCAGATTCGGCGGGGGCCTGCTAGGGTGGGGCCTAGGGGTCTTTTTCAGCCTTTTTCTGATGCTATTAAGCTTTTAGTGAGGGAAATTGAGCAGCCGAGAGGCTCTAATTTTATTCCTTATTTTTTTGTCCTGTTTTGAGTTTATTTTTTTTTGGCAATTTGAGAGGTTGTTCCTTTTTTAGAGGGCAGGGGGCAAATTACTTTCAGTTTACTTTTTTTTTGGGCATTGTTGGGGTGGGCTTTTATGTTGTTATGGGCTCAGGTTGATTTTCTAGTTCTAAATATGCTTTACTGGGGTCTTTGCGTTTTATTGCGCAGGCCGTTTCGTATGAGGTTAGTTTAGCCTTAGTAATTATTGTTTTGGCATTGGTGGCTGGGGGGGGTATAGTATAAGGGGGTTTTTGGGGGCTCAATTTGGTGGGTTTTATTTTTTCTTTTTTTCCCCTTGCAGTTTCTTGGATAGTTATTATGTTGGCTGAGAGAAATCGCACTCCTTTTGATTTTGCTGAGGGCGAGTCTGAGCTGGTTTCTGGGTTTAATGTTGAGTATGGGGGGGGACGGGTTTGCTTTGTTATTTTTGGCCGAGTATGCTAGAATGCTTATGATGAGATTTTTTTTTGTGGCATTTTTATTGGGGCGTTATTGAGTTGGTTTGTTTACCTGTGATTGTTATTGTTTTTTTATTTATTTGGATTCGAGGTCTTTTGCCTCGTTTGCGTTATGATGTTCTAATATATTTGGCCTGAAAGGATTTATTATCTTTAACTATTTATTATTTTATTTTTGTGGTTGGTTTGTTTGCTATTTATATTTTTTAGTTTGTATAAGCAATTTTGCATTGAATTTAGAATTCACTATAGCCTTTGTGTTTTGATGTAAGGACATAAAAGGTTTTGATTTTTTAAGGTGCAGTTCAATTCTGCTTAATTGTAGGGTTTAATTTTGATTCCTGATACTTCTATTTCTTCTTTAACAAAGAAGGGCCTCAGTTATATTGGCTTTTTTGCTGGTGCCTTCCTTGTTAAGACCAGTCTAGTGCTCCTGAATGCCACTCATAAAAATAAGCCTGCAGTCAGAATAATTAGGAAGAGGATAGAAGTATAAATTAGAGGGTGTAGGGGGGTAATTTTTATAATTAGGGGTAGGGGTAGGAGTAGCGAGATTTCTACATCAAAAATTAGGAAAATTAATGCTACTAGAAAAAATCGCAGTGAAAATGGTAGCCGTGCCGATTTTATTGGCTCGAATCCGCACTCAAATGGTGATATTTTTTCTCGGTCTCTTTCTGTTTTTTTGGCGAGTAGAATGATTGCTGTTGTTAATGCTAATATTACTGTAAGGGCTAATATTAGTTTGATTGAGGTGATAAGAATTTTTGCCGTTTAGTGTTTTCAAAACACTTGTTTATCAAACTTGTGCTCTAAAATATTGAGTACATTGCTCTGATAAGTTTTTCATCCTGCGAAACGGGGCCCCATTTCTTTTTCAGTTGAAACTATTAACTATTATGTAAAGACAATAAAAACAATAAAAGTTTTATTGTGGATGTGAAAAATGAAAAACTAGTTAAATAATTAGTCAGCATGAAGGTAACATTTGTGTGTCATTCCTTTTGTTTCTTGATAAAAAAATAAAAGAATAGGTAAAAAAATATTTTTTTCTTTTGGGGTGGGGGTTACTCGTTTTACCGTCTAACGTATACTAAAAAGTAATTTTTAATTTTATATTTAATGTATTAAATATTTAGACTTATTTGTTAGGCTTTATAGTTTGGTTACCTGTATCACCCCATGGACGAGCTGGGGTTTTTGGCAGATAGTTTAAATTAAAATAATTTATTTACACTAATTTGTTCACATAATGTTTGTATTGTGTGAGCTGGAAACCAAGTGTTAAATTGCAAGTTTAAGGGGCCTATTAATAGACTTTAAGGCCTTGTATGGGTGTTATACTGTAAATTTAATGTAGTCAATTTTTGTAGTCATTATTTAAATGGTTATTGCAACTTTGAAGGTTGCTAGTTTAATTATAGCTTATCTCTTTAGCAGGTTCTGTCATTGGGTATGAGCCCATTAGCTTATGTAGCTTATCTTTAGTCTATACTATGGGGCAAAAGTTTTGTTAAGACTTGGTGAAATGATGAAGAATAAAAAATAAAGAGCTGTAAAAATTTGGCCAATGCCTTCAAAGGGGGCTTCTACTGGTCGGGACCCAATTCATGTTAAAATGACCACAATGTGCACAAATGATCAAAAGATAAATTTTGATAGGAGGTTTGGGGTTAGGGTCCGGGCTAAGTTTTTTTGCGTGATTGGTAAAATTATTAAAATAAGGATAGATGTCACTAGTCCTAATACCCCCCCTAGTTTATTTGGGATTGATCGTAGAATCGCGTAGGCAAATAAGAAATATCATTCGGGCATAATATGAATTGGAGTTACAAGGGGGTTAGCTTCATTGTAGTTTTCAGGGTCCCCTAAAATAAAGGGGCTAGCAAAGCATATAATTGTTAGTCTTGTGATTGCGATTAGGGCTCCAAATAGGTCTTTTATCGAGAAAAATGGGTGAAATGGAATTTTGTCATTGTTTCTTTGGGTGCCTAGTGGGTTATTAGATCCTGTTTGGTGAAGAAACAGTAAGTGGATTAGTACTAGGGCTGCTAGCACGAATGGTAAAATAAAGTGGAAAGAAAAAAATCGGGTAAGGGTTGGGTTTTGGATGGAAAACCCCTCTCAAATTCATTGAACTAGGGTTGTCCCTAAATATGGGATTGCCGATAGAAGATTAGTAATTACTGTTGCCCCTCAAAATGATATTTGCCCTCAAGGCAGTACATAGCCTATAAATGCTGCTATTATTGTCACAAGAAGTAAGATTACTCCAATTGTTCAGGTGTTGTATAATAGAAATGAGCCATAGTATATGTCTCGGGCTACATGTGCGTAAAGACAAACAAAAAATAAGGATGCCCCATTTGTGTGCAATATTCGTGTTGTTCATCCTATGTTAACGTCTCGGGAAATGTGGATAATTCTACTGAAGGCAAGGTCAATATCTGCTGTATAATGTATTGCTAAAAATAGCCTCGTGATGATTTGTATGGCAAGGCATATTCCTAGTAGAGACCCAAAATTTCAAAGGTATGAGATATTTGAGGGGGAGGGTAGGTCTACAAGAGATGCGTTTATAATTTTTAAAACTGGGTGTTTTTGTCGTATTGGGGTGATGGGTTGATCATTGGGAGGTTACAAAACTCCTATTTTTATTAAATTATAATAGTTAGGTTAGGTAGTAGGCCTTTAGTGTTGAAGACACTATGTACTATTTAATACTTTTAGGTTAGGCGTAAAAAAGTTAGCGGCTTTTAATAATAGACTTTGGCCTATGTTTAGGTCGAAACTAATTTTTACTGGTTGGCTCTGTCAATTGATTGCAATTCAGTTATTTTCTCCCTTAGTTTTTATTATACTTCTCTAGTGTATAGGACTCTTAAAATTGTAAATACATATGCTTGGATGATTGCTACTGCTGTTTCTAGCGTTAATAAGGCAATTTGACTTAAAAATAAGGCTGGTAATATTGAGGTTGGGTTTTTGTTTCTTTGTTCTCTTAAGATTGTTAATAACAGGTGGCCTGCAATTATGTTGGCTGCTAACCGTACTGCCAGTGTTGCAGGTCGGATTGTGTTTCTGATTGTTTCGATGCAAACTATAAATGGTATAAGAGGCCCTGGTGTTCCCTGAGGCACTAAGTGTGTTATTATGTGGTTAAATTTTTTGTCCACCCTTGTATGACAATAGCTAGTCATAGAGGCAGGGATAGAGATAAGGTGACTAGTATATGACTTGTGGGGGTAAACATGTATGGTGCTAGCCCTAAAGTATTGTTATGATAATCATGAATAAAGTTAATAAAATAATTTTGAAGCCTTTTCTTTTCACAATAATTTTTATTTCATTGAATAGTGTTATTGATAGTGTAAGGGGGGCTTTGTTGCCTTGGGGTCTAACTGCGGAGACCAAGATGTAAACTTTATGCTCTATTTCTAGATTTTAAGATCGCTTTTGATAGTGTGGATTGGAAGAAGTTGTTTGAGAAGTTGTGGAAACTTGGGTATATGGGGACACATGTTGAGAATGATTAGGACTATTTACTCTGAGACCAAAAACCAGGTCATAACTGAAGGTGGACTATTGGAAGTGTTTTGGACGGTGCGTGGTGTTCGGCAGGGTTGCCCTATGAGCCCGGTATCATTCTCCATTTTTATTAACGATATAGACGATTGTTGGAGGAGGTGGAATGTAGGGGGTTCTCACATGGGACGCTGGAAGGTTTTGTACATCTATAGGTCATCCCCTAGACAGGCAGACAGTTGTGGAAGCGAAAACTGTCTTCAAATTGGTGAAAAATCGATCTTTCACGTTTTTGGAATTTCGATGGAAAAGTCGGAAAATCCTGCCGTCTGCGGTGCCTCGCGCCCCGCCGGAAACAAGCGCCGATCTCTGTACTCCGTGATCGAGCTCTAAATGCGCGGAACCTTGCGCCTGGGCTTCTCCCGCATATGAAGCATGGAATGTGATGTAAATGAGCTGCAAATGGTCCTGTTGGGCTGCTTTTGATCTCAAATTGGCCTGACACAGCTTGGGTCTGCTCTCTGACATGAATCCTATGTCTGTGAGCTTGTCATCATGTGACCTGTGATCTGAATCACTTATATGGCCACAAAATACTTGAAAAGACAGGAAACTCACATGCAAAGCAATAAAAAGTCCAATATTAATCCTCAGAAGCATGGATCATTTATTTTAGCCATCTTGGAGAACATAAAGAGAGAGATTATAATCACAAACCCAAAACACAGAGTAAAAACCACCAGGTGACAGAGTGAATCACCTGAGCTAAAAATAACTCATAAATGACAAGGATCACTCCTAAGGCATAGGATGTGATCCCAAGCAAATGAATACAAGTTAGGATCACTACATACATCTAGATAGACTGTAGTGACCAAAACCAAATGAAATAACAAAATATTTCACAAATTTCACTCTGGATTATAAGGAATCTTATAGCAAACATCCAGAGCAAATAAATAAACAAAACAAACTCTATAATAGGTGGGGCTTAAACCTAGAAAGTAAAACATCATATATGACTTAACACAATACATTTTTACCAAAAAGTGTAACAAAAGAAAAACACTAATGCATTGCATTAAGGAAAAACAATAGAGCACGTCACAAACTAAGATGCGCAAACACAAGATACTGTTAGAGCACATTTATACAAATTCTACAAAATGAATGCGCATCAAAAGAGAGAACAATACACAATGCATGTGATAATAGCAACCTGTATTAACACATGCAGACCTAAATAGAGATCTGAGCAACTTTTATTTACAATAAAACAACATTTGCCCCTTTAAATAAAAGATGCTGAGAAAAATAAGAGACACTATCGAGATAACACACCAAATACCGTGTCGCATAAGGCTTTGATGCGATCACTGTGCAGCCACTTCGTCAAGATGTCTGCTACATTGAATTCCCCCGGGACTTTACATAATTTAAAATAACCTTTTTCAAACCAGTCTCGGAGAAAGTGATACCGTATTCTGATGTGTTTAGTCTTCGAATTTTCTATATCGTTAGACGCAAACTGAATTGATGACAATGAATTGGAATGGACAGATGGGGTATTAACCCGGTCAAATAGGAGACAGTTCTCAAACAAGCAACTAAGCCAATAGCTTTCCTTAACTGCATAAGAAAGAGCTATGTACTCAGCCTCCATAGATGAGCATGCAATAACTGATTGCTTCTTACAACCCCATGAAATCACACAATTACCCAAATAAATCATGAAACCGCCAAAACTCTTATAACCAACAAGGTCCGTGGCCCATGACGCATCACTAAACACCGACATATCCTCTCCTTTACACGTTAAGAGATTCAAACAATAATTCTTCGTATTCACAACGTATTGTAATAGTTGGGGCAAACATTTAATATGCTTTAAAGAGTGTGCATTATTAAATTGCGAGAAGTAGATCACCGAATACATAATGTCGGGCCTCGTACGTGATGCTAAAAACATCAAACTTCCTATTAAGTTACGATAGGGAAATTCCGATTCAATTTCATGTTCTTTGGGGACAGTTAGAGTGGTGCCCATGGTCACAGGTACTTTAATAAGCTTGTTCGCAACAACAGCATATTTTTGAGCCAATTGGTCAATAAACTGTGTTTGATGCAACATCAACTTGTTGTCATCACGGTCAAATTCCACACCTAAAAGCTTAGACACGTGCCCAAGGTTGACTATATTAAGTGCTTGCAATTTCTTTAATCAAATGATTTTGCACTTTTTCATTTTGTGCAAACAGCACCATATCGTCAACATAAACTAATAACAGGGCCTGCGTGCCGTAGGTGTAGACACAGTTAAATCCTGTGACTATCAAAACCTAATTTGTCTAGGGCAGCATATAATGTCTGATACCAAATGCGACCGGACTGGTGCAGACCATACAAGGCACGTACTAAGTACCACACACAACCTGGTTGCTTAGACTTAACACCCTTAGGCAAATCCATATAAATGGGATAATCAAGTAACCCATACAAGTATGCGCACTTAACATCCAAGTGCACATCAGACCATTTGCGCAAGACCACCAAAAGACAAAAGAAAAACGGACTAAAACGAAATTCACTACAGGACTAAACACTTCTTTATAGTCCAGATCATAAATTTTGGCGGAAACCTTGCGCAATAAGCCGGGCACGGAACCTGACAATAAGACTTTCAGCATTCTTTTTCAATTTATAGATCCATTTGGATCCGAGTATATGGCTGTGATTAGGCTTGGGCTTTAACTCAAAAACCTCTCGCTCTTCAAGAGTGTCAAGTTCCGCTTGCATGGCAGAAATCCACTCATCTTTTTCAGGTGAGGCCATGGCTTCTTCAAAAGTAGAGGGCTCCTTTACAACCTCAGCCAAATATACTCGCACAGTATAGCATTCAGGGTCTGAATCTGCATCAATGTCAGTTTCCTGCGCCATGGTCTGAGCCAAATCAACACCATCTGTGTCAACCTGAGAAACAGTATCAACTAAAGGCTCAGATGGTATCCAATTGAACTCATCTGGATTATAGGGAATTTTTAATGCTTGCTCACAGTAGTCACGGAGTTCTGGCCTACTTCTAAGGGGAATTTTGCAACCCGGCGCATAAAAATAAATATCCCACTTGCCCTTTGTAGCGCCAGACTGGCGTTGAACTTCCACACGCTCCCATCCTGGTTTGTTAGGGATTGGAGCCCTATTAAAACCTTTAGAGGAAGTTGGCTTCAAAGGTGTCGTAGACACAGGTACAGGTTTCCTCCGAGAAGAAACATATGGTGGGATTTCCTGTACATTGGGACGCCTTTGAGGCGCTTTAGGGGCTGGGCGTACAGGGGTTAAAGGTTGAGTTGGTTAGGGGAACTGTCATTATCACTGTCATCACTAGACTCGACAGATGGGTTATAATGGGATTCCCTACCGTCTAAAATATTAAGAGGATCATCATGAATATAGGTTGAAACAACATCTCTATATAAACGAGACTCATGAAATTTAATATGCTTAGATTCGTAAACATCATTAGAAATTGGGTCCCAAATGCGATAACCCTTAGTACCCATCGCATAACCAACAACAACCCTCTTCCAGGCCCTAGAATCTAATTTACTAGCCCTATTGGCTTTAGGTATATGGACATAGGCCAAACAGCCGGGAATCCGCAAATGAGAGACAGATAATGTTCTTTTGCGGAATAAAACATAGGGGATTTCATTACCAAGCCTTGAATGAGGATATCTATTTTTCAAATAGATCATTGTCATGGACAACTCGGCCCACAATGACTTGGTAAGCCAGAGGACAACAGCATAGCTCTAATGCTATCCAAAACCGTACGGTTAATACGCTCGG